>CM035416.1:137925090-137977590 GCA_020310875.1 Ceratopteris richardii
ATGATAAATCACATACTTACTCTTCTTAAATAGTAACTTGTTTTGCTTACCCAATTTGAAAAATTTAAAGCATTTCTTGAGGTTCCCATTGTGAAGGTTTGGTAGTTTAGATGTTACCCTTTTCCTCTCCATGCCTTTCGACCTCGGAGTAGAGGACATGCAGTAGTTATATGTACATACCTCTTGTTTGAGGGCTGGAATGCCTTTAACAAGCAGCATGCTTCCAAAGGTTAGGATATGGAAATGGGGATTATGACTGTGATTACAACAATAAAAACATGCGTTTATGTTCCTTGAGTTATTACCATAGATTTGGATTATCGACATTACACAAAAAGAATCATATTACTTCAAAATGATTATGGACTTCAAAATACAAGTCTATAGAACATTGATTAAAATTCTTTACATACAAAATCTGCTTTACAATCTTTAGAATTCGTACAAATTACAAACACTTTTGCACTCTACAATTTCGTAAGATAGATTTCTGTTCTTTAGACTTCTAACCTATATCATTCTGCACAAATAGATTATCCTGAACACTATTTTGAAGCTTGGGGTTCATAGTTTGCTCCATATCATACCTAAGTTCTTTGAACACATCCTCTAGATTTTCTTCAGCTACTCTCATTTCCACCTCAAAAAATTCCTTTGGATCTAGTAATTATTGACTTGAATTTTTGTAACTAAATGTGACAGCTTCTAGTTCCGAAATCCTATTCTTTAATTTATCTAACATATTAGCAAATGTCATAGTAATATCAACTATATTTTCTATGTAACCTTCTATTGTTTTCTTTGCTTCAGCCAACTTTGTTTTATGCTTCAGCTCCAACATTTTCGCATTTCTCTTCAGATCCACAACCTCTGCTTCCTTTCCTTCCAAAACTAAATTTTTGTTTGTACATCTTTCTCTCCATACTTGCTTTTCTAACTCTTCAATGCCAACTAACTGAGCCTTATCCGTATCAAAGCTTTCCTATACAATACAAAATTTGCCTACTAGTTTTGTGAACTCTAAGTTTGGCACTACCAATTCCTCTTTTTCGTCAACAATGGTTGCTTCCTATTTTGAGATTTTTTTCAATCTATTTACTAATGTTTTTCTTTGACGTTTGTAATTCTTTTTCATCCTTCTGAAGTTTAGACCCTAACTCTTTATTCATCTTCTTTAATATCTGGAGGACTTTGTGTTTTTGTTCTGCCTCTACGTGCATCTACCCCATCCTTTTAGACTATTCTTTGGATTCCTCCTTGAGAGTGGTAATTTTTGTGAAAGCATCATTCAATCCTTTTAGAGCCTCTTCATGAGCCGCACTCTCCCTTCTAGTATTCTTCATCCAGAACTCATCAATTTATGCTCGTAATTAGATAATTTTTGCAGCCATGTCTTCTTTCTCCACTACCCATTCTTCTTTCTATTAAATTAAAATAGTACATTTCCTTTGTAATTCCTTTATTCAGACTACATTCAAGTGAACTCCCCCTACCGAATTGCCTAAGTACTCTGGTCTAGTTGGCTCATTCGGGAACATCCACAGATAGATGTGGTCACTACATCGAATTGTAGGCAACTTTACTCTGCCATCTGACTACTTCCATTTATCATGTAAATTACAGGAGGTAAAGTTAGGAAGTGGTGGAGCCTTCCATGCATTCTTCCCATTTTGATCCGCTTACTCTTTCTATTTCCAAACCTTCTATGCTTTCGCTTCTGTCTTCCTTTTGTTTTCTACTTCTATCCACCTTTTGACTTCCTCTTCTTCTTCTATCTTCTTCCTTTACTCTTATTTTTCTTATCTCTTTCTTTTGGCCTCTTCCTCTGTCAATTTTCCATATTGTCCTTTTTGCCATTGATTTTCCTCCACTTACTACCTCCAAGTTTCTTCCTCCTCATCTTTGTTACCTATTCCCCAATCATGTGAAGTACCCACAATTGGTTTTCTCTCTAGAGATAGTTTCTTCAACATTTGCAGAAAACTTCACTGATCACGATTTTACATTTGCAAGGTAGAAATGGAGAGTTTTCTTGGAAGGATTAGCGTAAATAAAAATCAGACTCTAAAGTCAAGTGTAGCATTGATCGCTCTTTGTGTTCTTCTGTACAGTCTTGGAACTTCCTTCTCCATTTTTCAGAATACTGGAGTTTTGACCGATTCCTTTATCAACGAATATAATTACTAGGCAACTCCATAATGCTTAGCTTGTACATTAATTACCATATTCATTAATAAGAGTTCGAGTTTGAGTGGATTATCATCTGGGAGCTAGGAGAATTTATACTCTCGAAAATGCAACTTGCCCAAGAGGTTGATAATCTCTACTACATCCATCGTCTCTATTACAACTATCACTCCTCCACTCGCGACTTGTAGCCGCTCTGCTATTACCATCAGGGATATCTAGAAACATTCACCTTGGCCAATCCCCAAATAGATTTGTGGCATGTTAAGGTCATTGCCATCCATCTGCCTGGCTATCTCCTTTGCAAGGTCCTTTGAGAAGGGATGAGTCCGGATGCTTCTCTAATAGAGGAGTGCACACTTCAACAACTCGTGACACTTGGACCGTTGATGTATGTTTGAGATAGGTAGTGAAGAATGTTAAAAAGATGCATGTCATAGAATGTGCTACAAGTTGCACAAGGATCCATGATAGCTGAGTGCTCTATTCTTTGGCTCACCAAATAAGCCGGATTAGGAATCATCCTTTGCTTTTTATTGCTTGTGTCACTCTAGCACAATGGAAAGTACCAACATGAGGAGCTCAACCTAGTAATTGTCAATCCACGGAGAGGTTAGCCCGATATGAAGATCAAAAGCAAGTGAGAAATGCAATGTGCATACACACACACACAAGGAAAGTCGTGATCGAGATCAATGGAAGGCAATGAAAGAACCCATACTCATATTCATTATCAACTAATTACAATATCTCTTCTAGTTCTAGCTCATAATCTCAACAACAACCACAAAATGAGCTCTCTAGATCTATTTATAGTTTTTGCCTATTTTTTATCAGTTTCACATCTAGTGACCATCATAGTTAAAAAATAGGTTCTACCTCTAATTTGAACTATCTAACGGCTTCCACAAATTAGAAAGATTGGTGTGAGCTTTCTACTTAGACTCCTGGAGCTTGAGGAATTCTAGTGTTACACGAAATGGAGTCGCACTTGCGATAATCCGATGTATATACATATATTACATTTTTTTAGTGATAAAAATTGTTGATGACATGATGAAGTCATCTGAATACTTTATGTACTTCCTTTTCTTTGGTGATGAGAGCTGGTACTCAATCCTTTGCCTTGAAAACTCCCCTCCTCCTCATTTTTGTTGTCCTTGATAGAACCTGATTTCACATGAGTAACATCGTTTGTGAGTAGTTCTATTGCCAAGGTATGTTCCGTGATGCGAATGCCCCTAATAAGATCTCGTTCGAATTTCTCCCGATCAATGGGCTGGGGTTCATCTAGAGGTGGGCACATATAATTCTCTAAATACATAATCCGTTTGCAGGCAAACATGTGAAGCAACTACATGGGACGACTGATGAATACTTCTGAGTGGTATTCTTAGAAGCCGGTGGTGAACATGTCTTCAAACGTCTGCTTGTAGTAGGCGGGCATATATTTCAATCTGCGATGCCAAGCATAGCATACTTTGAGGGAAGCTGTCATGGTCATGTCATAAACTAAGTCCAAATTCCCGTATTCAAATCCTATTGTATTCATGGTGGGAGCCTTGACAGATCGAAAAGTTTTAAAAACCATCTGCATCATATCAAAAATTTTCACTGTCATTTCTACTGCAATATCAATCATCTTGTCTAGACGAGGTAACCAATGATGAATAATGGTCATCATGTAGCCGACATTCAGAGTGTTATTCATAGGAGGTGAGAGATAGGAGTTGTACTTCCAGTGCGTCGGCACGTGCACTAGGTGTGCATCATTTTGAGATACTTTTGGAGTAAGTCCATGCGCCATGTTGGTTGATATATGTGACCTTGTTTTGCCTCCCATAGAAAATCTCCAGGCTCGAACTGTGTGGCATGCATGGGCTGCTTCTGAGTGATGCCCTCAATTTGGAAGTTATATTCTTCGAGCAGGAGGAAATAAGGTTTATATTGTAAATTGCTTGTCATAATGTGTCTACAGGGGGCCATAGCAACAAAATAGATTTGACTTCAAAATAACCTCTTCGATGTTGGCCATCGCATGTAGTTGTGCATCAACTTGTGTGGAATGTGTTGCCCGATTCTTCGATTGTCTTTAATCAAGTAGGAGGAGGTAATTCATATGTATGTTATCCTTCGGGTGATGAGCGTCCTCCAATAATGGGCAAAGGTACATATTCTTCTTCAAAGGTTTCCACAACTGGGATGGTTATCATCTCATCAGGTTCAGGCTAAGGTCGGGTGGAAAATTTGGTCAAGGGGGTTCCATCATGTTGGATAGCTGAGTCTGTAACTCTTGTACTTTCATACGTAACGCATTCAATTCATCTAAGAGAACAGGTGGTGCTACTTCATGTACAATAGTAGGCCCTAGTGAATCGTTGAGAAACAAGGTCTTATTACTCTCCTTGAGTGTATTCCATTCCTCTTGTAGGCGATCATAATCCTCAAACATCCATGCGTGGTCTTCCAGGAGGATCTGCATTTACTTCGAGGGAACGGCTTGAAAGCAAGAGGGACTAAGGGGCGTCTCTCGATTATCCAAGGTGGCTTCAAAATTCTCACGATTTTGTTGTTGTAGACGTTGATTTTCCTCCTTGCTTGCGTTGAGATGTCGTCGAAGAAGCACCATATCTTGCGACAATTGAGCATTGCGCATCAAGTAAACTTCTTACTATGATTTGACTTCTTTGACGCGTCCCTGTACTTGAGCGTCAAGAGTTTGTTGCTACCTCTGATGTTCTATCTCCAAGTTTTGATACTTTGTATTAAGGTCCTGGTTCTGCAAGGTGAGTGCATCTAAGTGTGTCTGCAAATCTTGTGTAGTCCGTTGGAGGGCAGTGTCGGAAGGATTTGCACCTTCTAGTTGAAGACCAGGAAAATTAAAATAGTTTATTGGTGAATTCTAAAACTTTTTTATAGCACTGTTATTCAGTTGATTTGCTGGGAATTAATCATTTTTTAAAGTGTTCACAGGTACAATTGATGAAGAAGAAAATGTGGTCATATTAGGGTTTACCTAAACTGTTGATTTAATGTGTGTTTGAGCCATTTAACTATTGGAACATGGGTATTAAATCCTAGATTTACATTAATTTATGTGTATTTAAGGTAGAACATTAATTCTCGGGTTAAAGCTAGAGTTTAAATGGGTTAATGCTAGGGTCAAACTAGGTTTCTGATGAGTTTCAAAGGGTTTTCCAAGGGTTTTAGAGTGTTTATGATGAGTGGGAATGAATTTTAGCATTATTTTTATGAGTGAAACATTTGATATTTAATTAAATTAATCTATAGATTTGACATTTATTTGTTATTAGTTAAATTATGATTTAATTAGTTACTTTAATAGTGTGTGTAAATATAAATATTAAGGTATTTAATTAATTAAAATCTTAAGGTAAGCTTGAATTAAACGAACTATTTAATTAAGAAATGTAGGATAATTAATTAAAATTATAAATTAAATGGATAAATAATGTGTGGTGTAAGGGAGTATGTATTTAAAGGATGGTTCACAAAAGATGTGTGTTTAAAGTGATTTAAGGAATGGTCTGGATGAATGATGCATTTAAAGGAGGTTAAAGTCAAATTTTAAAGGAGAGGTATGTGTTGAAAGTAAATGAAAGAGTGATATGAGTAAGTTGAGTGGTTAAAGTAGTTAAAGTTAAATTAAAAGTGTGGTAAAAATAAATGGGCAAAAGTGTGAATGAGGAATTAAAGCAAGTTCAAAAAGATTGGTAAGCTTATGACTTATGACTCTGTGATGAAAGAAATGTTTTTGCACAGAATGATAGGGAGAGGTGGCGCTAATTGCACAACTAGAGAGATCAATTCTAGAAAGAGGAAAAGTTTTTAGCAGCTCTCTGGTAGCCGCACAACAGACATCAATTCAGATAGTATAATGTTTTTTGTTTTATTAGTTTTTTTTAGATAAAATAGGAAAATATAAATTGACAGAGGAATGATACATCAGTGCAGAGGGCAGGAGCACCTTAGAACAACACTGTTACAATGAGTACATCATGGCAAATCTGTGCCCAGAATAAAATTGAGCTAACAGGGCTTTCCAACAGGAATACTTGTTTTCATACAAAAGAGAGTGAATAACCTAGGGTGGCTGAGAGGGCCTAGCAATACTTTTAATACAGTGAATAGCAAGTTTCTTAAGGGTCTTGGGGAGGGAAATGAGGAAGTTCCTCCTCACATGACCAAAAACTCTATTATTTCTGCTAAGCCAAATGTCCAAAAAAATGTGACCTCTCCACGTGTTCCACAACAAAATGTCCATATTTCTGCAGCAACCAAGAAGGACCTCCAACTTTTGAAGTTTGAGGGCTTGAATATTCTTCAAGTAATTTTCCACAGGGAACCAAAAGGGCTTAGCATGGGCACATTCAAAGAATAGGTTACAAACATCCTCCACTCTTCCATCAAATGCACATTTTCCTCCATCAACAAATATTTTCCTGACTCTGGGGCCCACCCAAAGACCTTGATGAATAATCAGCCATTCGAGAAAGGAATGTTTACTGCAATCAGGGTAAGCCCACAGAGATTTATATCTGAAGGACCACTAAAAGGGGGACCAATTGACACTCCAGAGCATGTTCAACTTAGGGACAATGACATCCATAGAACCCTTATTCCTTTTGAAGTTATAGAAGATTAGATCAGCAACAGTACTGAGCTTGAGCACCTTCCATCTGCTTTGATACAATTGCACCTCAAACATGGCCTTATGCTAGAGAAGAACCTACAAACAGGACGGGAAGATATTAGGCATATTTAATAGGGCCTGATCTTCTATCATACCTCCATTAATCATAAAATCTCCACAGGATTTGAAGGAGAGCTTGTGACACTTATGCTCCTTTATTGCTAAATTGTAGTTGTTCCAATGGGCTAACCAACCCAGCCAGGGAGACTCCTACACATAGAAATCAGAAGAAAATGTCAAAATATTTGGGGGGATAAACAGAGATTTAGCTTTAAACCAAGCCTTCCATATCGTGCAGACAAAAGGGCTTCCAATGGTGGAAATGGGATGAGGACAACATATGATATCCCACAAATTTATGTTTTGCCAAGACCTGTAATTAGACAGATAAAATCTAGATACATTTCTATGGATAAGAATAGCCCATATTTCATTACACCCGAGACTTCTAAAAATCCATTTTGCAGCCATGTTGTCAGCCATTTTGTCAGGACAAAGTAAACCAAGGCCTCCTTTCTCTTTGGGCAGACAACAAACTTCCCAGGAAACTTTAGCAATTTTTTTTCTATTATCAGAGCCACCCCACAGAAACCTTTTAGCCAGGGAGATTACCTGTCCCAACTGCTTTTTGAAGGGAGACCAACAAGAGAGAAAATAGACCAGTTTGGGAGGCAAATAATGATTCAAAATAAACGTTCTGTGGGGTAAATAACTGTTAGCATCATACTAGAGAGACAAGATTTTCTTGAATTTTTCAACCACCCAATCCCACTTTTGAGCAAAGGAAACATTAAACCACCCAATCCCACTTTTGAGCCTTGAAGCCGGTCTTGCTATGATTGACCCTAGAACCACTGGCCAGATAGAAAATATCCAGACATTCCAAGAATTTTTTGAGGGATTTAGAGTCGGCCTTAAGCACTGCATTTGTGTCATCAGCAAACATTTGAAGGCATAGAGGGGAGGGGGAGTTAGGAATGACAATACCATCCATAAGACCTTTAGTGATAGCATCATTGACCAACCAGCCCAAAGCATCACTAGCTATGGCAGAAACCAGGGGAGCTAAGGGGCAAACTTGTCTTATAGATCTGACAAGTTTAAAGGGTTCAGAGACTTGACCATTAACAGACACTCTAGAGTAAGCATTCCCAAATAAAGAGCTCACATAATTGATAAATCTTCTTCCAAGACCCATGTCCTGTAAAGACTGGAGAATGAAGTCCCACTCTATCCTATCATAGGCCTTGTCAAAGTCAATTTTGAAGAAGAAGTAGTCTTGACCAAACTCACTAGCAAAATCCATCCCTTCCCACAAAGATATGATAGTATCTAAGATGAATCTACCTTTGATGAAACCTTTCTGTTCAGGAAGAATGAAATGGGACATCATAGGGCTGAGCCTTCTAGCCATAGTAGAAGCAAAAATTTTGTAGATGGTATTCAAGCAGGTGATAGGCCTCCAGTTGTTAAGATCCTCTTTGGGCCCTCTCTTATGAACAAGCTTAATAACCCCAGTGTTAATGTGGCGAGGAAGAAATCCTTTGCTAACAACCTCTTCCCATATCAAGAGAATGAAAGGAGTGAGAAAATCCCTTAAGATGATAAAGAATTCATTTGGCAAACCATCTAATCCTAGAGACTTACAGGGTTTCAATTTATTGATGGTTTCTTTGATCTCACCGGTAGTGAGGGGTAGGTCCACTATAGGAACCAGGCTTTGAGGAATCATTTTTTTCCTTTTCATGGCAATGGTAGCTTTGGCCCTCTGGATGTCCTCCCCCCACTTGGGAGACACAGAGAAAACATCCATAAAGAAGCTTTTGGCCTCCTGTAAAGTCTCTTTAGTACTCATGATGAAACCTCCATCCTTCCTCTTAATCAAAGGCACAAAATCCCTAATTTTCCTTTTCTTCATGAGAGTAAACATATGTTTATTATTCCTATCCATATTCTCCCTCCAAAATTCTCTGGATATAGCAAGAGAGTTCCTAGCTTCAAGATATCTCTCCTTACACAACCTCAAAGAGCACTCTAAGTACTCCTGAGAATTAACAGCTAGGGAATTCAACTTCTTCATAAAAGAGTTCCTCCTTTGAGCTCTCAATTCCAAGGCTAACTTCCTATGAATGGTCAAAAGCTTTTGGATATCAATAACCGATCGCTCCCAAGCTAGGGTTGGGGAAATATTCCTATCAAAATGGTAAGAGATAATGTCCTTAGTTTTAGAGATTATACAAGGCAACCTAAGAAGGCTATAATCCAACTGAGGCCAACCTGACTTGTACGAGGGACTACCCTTCCTGAAACACAAGCAAAGGGGCTTATGATCGAAAACAAGAAGGGAAAAATCAATTTTAGCACTAGCGTTCCAGCATCCCTGGATAAAATCAATAGTAGCATAACATCTATCCAATCTAGCTGCCTTGTAACTATTACCAACTTGCTTATTGGACAACGAGAACCCAGAGTTTTGGGAAATGTCAAACAAATCATGGTGGTTACACAAATTAAACCAAGACAACTTTTCAGAACCATTAATACTATTGCCTTTACCCTCCCAACGATCCTTAATAATAGTAACCATATTGAAATCACCTGTAAAAATAGCTGGACCAGTAATGGAAGAAAGCTCATCCCAACAGACTTTTCTATCACAACTTAAGTTAGAAGCATAAATGTATGCAATGGAACAGTTATAAGGATCATCAAGTTTAACAGAGCACCATTGATGAGTCGGGCTAGTAAAAACAGAACGAACAGATTGAGCTATAGAGTTTGAGACACCAATCATAGCACTGAAGCGAACGCGACCAAAGCTAGGGTTTCATGGAGCACAAAAAAATATTCTTACTCGTTCACTTCCAAAGTCATGGATTATTGCAAACCAACCTTTATTAGTATTTTCCTCTCCACGATGCTCAAGAGAGAGATAGGGAGAGGTGGCGTGATCATGCAAAGAGAGAGTAGAAGATAGTAGTGAGAGAGAGAAACACCCTCTTTCCCTTCCTTCTGGCGGTGGCCTAGCAGATGTTGAGTCGCTGACTACGAGAGAGAGAGAGAGACACACAGAGAGAGACAGAGAGAAAGACTTCCCCCCCCCCCCAACGGCTGGCACGCAGCGCGCAGGAGGAGAGAGTGTGAGAGAGAGAGTTTGAGAGTTTTTTTTATTTTAGTTATGGTTTTTTCCCCTCCCTCCACCGTGCTACACGCGGCAGCGTGCAAAGAGAGAGAGGGAGAGAGAGAGAGAGAGAGAGAGAGAGAGAGAGAGAGAGAGAGAGAGAGAGAGAGAGAGAGAGAGAGAGAGAGAGAGAGAGAGAGAGAGAGAGAGAGAAAGGCGAATTCTGGCAAGGCAGATTTTAGAAAGAGGGAGAGGAACTGAGAGAGAGAGAAAGAGAGAGAGAGAGAGAGAGAGAGAGAGTTAAGAGAGAGAGAGAGTTGAGAGAAAGAGAGAGAGAAAGAGAGAGAGTTAGAGGAGAGAGAGATAGAGAGAAAGAGAGAGAGAGAGAGAGAGAGGGAGAGAGATAGATTCAAATTGTTTATCTTGCTTTATGAATTTCTATGCAGATTGATTAATTAAAGTAATTAATTAAAAATTCATTTCTTTCATAAGATAATACATTATAGTTAATTAATTTTTCATATGTGTATGATAAAATATATACATGTGATTATATATATGTGTGCACGAGCATTTTATAGAAGCATGCATATTAGAGTAATGCATGAATTTATTAAAGTGAGCTAGTGTGCATGTGTATGTGATGTGAATTATAACTATGCAAGTGGAAATATGTAAGAGCATGACTATTATGAATGCATGCATAAGTATATGCATAAGAGAGTGGGTTATTATGTGTTAGCTTAAGTATAAGTTTATAAAAGTGTGTTAGCATAAGTAAGAAGGTATGTTAATATATGCTTATATGAGTGTGTGTATTAGCATGATAGTATAGATGAGTATGTGCATATGCATGTATTTCAGTGAGTGTTAGCATGAGTATATGCATGAGTGTATGTAGTAGATGCTTGTGCTAATGTGTATACATACATGAGCTAAAGAGTGTTAGTGGATACCAATCAGTGTTAATATATGTGCATGATTATATGTATTCAAGGGTGAGTGATCCATGTGAATGAGAATGTTATATGTACGTGTGATTTATGTTTTGTAAATTTATGTATGTTTCAATGATTTCTTGTAACTCTACTTATTCTAATAATGTTTTTTTTGCAGACAAACATTGAAGAATTAAAGAGCACTTGAAATGAAGAGATCCGTGAAGTGACTAATTGCAGACTCCATCTACCTTAAATTCTCATTTAGCCATTTATCCATTTGTTTAGACATTTATCCTATCATTTAAACCTCTCCGAGTCTAAGAAAACATCTTCTGTTGTTAAACTACAATATGTAGATGGTGACTCTGATTCAGAGCCAACTAGAGAAATGAGGAACTATTCAATTGAAGCTTTAATAAAGGCTAGAGACGATGGCTTGGCTTTGTTCTTTTGTCAATCTGGTCCTTGACCAAACCTTATTCATAGTATGATGGACCGTCGAATAGCGATTGTGTAAGCTGCTGCTTCTGCCATCTCTTCTTCATATATACTAGCTTCCCCTTGAACTTCGGGATGTGCTTCCAACTGTTGTGCTTGTTCCTCACTAGCTTCAGTGTCAGCGTCACGTTCATTTCTCACCATACAGTCGTCATCTTGACTTCCAAATCAGCATTCTCTCCCGCTGAGGGCGTCGTGGGTTAAGCTGTGGCATTCAAATTCTTGAGAAACAATGTGGGTATCCAAAAATTGAAAGTCGCTAGACAACAAATCCGGGATCTCAAAATCAAGTTTAGTTTGGATTTCCTCATTGCCCAAATTAGTAACCGAGAAGGTAAAAGAATCATAGATAAATGTAGAAGTTGCCACGGGAGCTTCAAGAGTCGTGGTGACAGTAGTCGTGATGGTTGTAGGAACAGTGGTCGTTGCCTGTGAAACCTCCCGGAGTGTAGTAGATCGGTTCAAACGGACTCAGTGTGGTGGAAGAACTAGTTGTGGTTGAACTGGAGGTCGTTGAGGGGAGGTTTTAGGTGTGGGCTAACGTGATGGCAACTTGAGAACTTTAAGCAGGGGATTGTGCCACGCATGCGCTTGAATTTGCAGGTATTGGGGGGTCTCTTGGTTTTCTTGGAGCCTTTGTATTGCTTTAATTGTGTTGTTGGGAGGGCTCTTCCTATAGCAATATCATAAGCTAAACACATGTATATGATGCATGTAAGGGCACAGCATCCGTGAACAACCTTTTTCTTCTCCCACCAATGTCCTCCCAATAAAAGTTGATCCTGGATATAAGTAGCAATATCAATTGTTTGAGGCCCAGTAGTGGCAAGGTACAAAACAAACTAGAGATGTTTGTGTGGAATCATAAATCGTTCCTCTACAGGGAAGGCAAAAAGCTCGAGGCATATTCTCAATGCAGTGGCTAATTGAGGGGTGATGGCTGAGATGACTGGCCATTTATCTATATCACTTCCCTTCATAGGTTCTGGGATAAGATACTCTTTTTCTATGGGCATATGGTTGCCATGAATATTAAGCACGGTCCTAATTGAGTCCAAAGACAAGGTGAACTTCCTGAAGGAGGAATCATTGACCAAGGATGGTAGTACAAAGACAGGGTCCAACTCCTTGCGCTTTTGCTCTTTAATAGAAGCCACCAAATAGTAACATTCATAATAGTTGGGTTTAGGGAGTTGTACACTGAAGTAATTTGTGAATCTTGCTCTCTACCATATGGGTTTGAGTTCTTGACTAGTCTGAAGGTTCTCAAACTCTTGTGAGAAGAATTGATAGCGCCTCCACACATTTGCACTATAAGTCAAGTTGGCTTCATATATGAACTCTACTTCTCCTAGGGGTCCGAGGAGCCCTTGGAACAAATGTGCCTTGCTATTTACTCTTTCCTTCTGTCCTTGAAGAGAGTCTTCAATGGCTATAGGTCCCACGAAACATTGTCACTCTCGTGGTATTGCTATTGGCAGGCTCTCAAACGGAAGAGTTGAGAAGTCCACAATACGCCATCCAAGCATTGCACTGGTAGAACCTTCCGTTTGCATGATGAAAGCTTGTGTAGAGAACCTAAGCTAGAGTGAAGAGGAAAACGCATTACTCATGGAAAATAATTAAGATCCAAAGAAGATGAGACCTCCATTCCTTTCCACCATAGACATGCTTCCGTGTAGTGTGCGTGATTTCAAAGATGTGAGAGGCGAATTGTGAGAAGTGCGTGCTTTCACTGTGAGTGGGAGTTTGTGAAGTGTGTGGCTTTACACTTGATTGCAAATGAGTATTCTCTACAAAATTGCGTATGTTACAAGGATGGTGTGTTGATATATTTAGATAATGATGTGTGTGAACACTCTAGGACCATGAGGGCACTTCTTTCCCTCTTTAGGAGGTTTTTTTCCCCCGGCTTGTATATATTCCTATTGCCCTAATGGGATACTTATCTTTGTACATTATCTAGTAATACATTCAATTTTGTGTGTTGTGCTCCAAGCTTCTTCTTCTTCCTTGTGTTGTTCGTGTGCTTCCGCAGACGTCTAACTCCAACAATTGGTGTTAGAGCAGGTCGTCGCTTCATCTAGGGCACCGTCCACACTCCTCTGTTTGCAATCTCAGTATCGCACGAATTTTGGTGAGCATACTCACTATGTTTTCGAGATCAAAACAGCTTGGCTGTGTGGTGTCAAAATTGCGATCTGAGTTGGTTTCGGCCTCCGAACGCACTATCACAATGCTTGTGCATGCTATTTTGTCTTTTTGTGCCAAAGGTATATTTCAATTTCTGTTCACCAGTATAAGCATCTCAAAGTCTGCTACAGGTCTAGTGGAATTTGTCTGGGTAGTTCTGTTCAACTTTTTGAGATACAGTCAATTTTTTGCATCAAGGTATTTTAATCACCGGCCATGGCTGAAAGCAACTACCTTTTATGGGCTTATATGATGCGACATGTGTTGATTGCAAAAGGACTGTGGAACATTGTGAAGGGTGCCGAAAAATATCCTATCACACCTGCAATTGTTACAACTGCACGTATTGAAGCTGATGCAGAGGTGTCAAAGATGGTGATATTGTGCATATTCCTATTTGTGCTACGGTTTCTGTTGCACCTATTGTAGAGCAGATTCGTTGGGATGACAGAAATGCCCAGGCACATGCATTGATAGGTTGGTCTGTCAAACGTGCAATTATTCCTCACATTTGCTCTTGCAGAATAGCTAAAGATGCTTGGGATACACTTACCACATTGTACCAAGCTAGGAATGAGGCTCGTGTTGCTTACCTTCGAAAACAGTTGAAGAGTGAGCACATGAATGAAGGTGATTCTATGGATAGTTTCCTAATGAAGATCAAAGACTTAAAGGAACAGTTGATTTCTGTTGATGAGGTTATACCAGATAGCTCACTTGTGTAGACCATTTTTAATGGTCTTCCTGATTCATATCAGAGTTTTGCTTCTACTCTTTGGTTGATGATGAAAGGCAATCCAAATGCCTTATCAGTTGAGGAGTTAGTCTCTATTTTGTTGTAGGAAGATCAGTCCAAGCAGAACAGGTCCATTATGCGAGTTGCAGATCAAGCTTTCCAGGCTAGTCAGAAGGGCAAAGGAAAATGGAGCTCTTCAACTAGTAAGCAGAAATCTACTGATTCTGCGCATTCGAAGAAGGAATAAAGATGAAAAAAAATAAAAAAAACAAAATTGTTTTGTAAGTACTGTAAAGGGAATGATCATATCATAAAGAACTGTCCAAAATTGGCTGCTAAAGTGGCAAAGAAGAAAGAGGCTGGAATGGTTGTTGTAGAGGCCTCTACACCAAAAATAGAGTCTGCTAATCTTGTGCAGGAAGAAGAATGGGTGTTTACTACTGTCTACAGTTTTGAACCATCTTCTCATGAGCAGTGCATGTCTGTAGTAGACTCAGATGTTTGGTATTTTGACAGTGGGGCGACCAAACATATTACCTCGTAGTGCAGTTTCTTCTCTTCACTCAAGCCTACCCCTACAAGGAATAATGTTCTTCTTATCTTGTTATGGGAGTTGGTAAGATCATTTTGACTACTGCTGATGGTAGTTCTTTCACTTTGTCAGATGCTTTATTTGTGCCACGGATCAAGAAGAACATGTTATTAGTTTCTGCTTTAGCCAAGATTGGCTTGGTTGTGAAATTTGTTGATGACACGCGTACAATTCATGATCTGTCAAATGGCGTTGTGATTATTGCTTCTGACATTTTATGCCGTGGGCTGTATAAGCTCATAGACTATGAAAGATCTGTAAATGATTTGGCATGTGCAGTAAATGATTTTCAGGCTATGTCAGATGCAAAGCTTTGGCATGCATGCTTCGGTCATCTGAATTTTGCTAGTTTGCTACGCCTGTAGAAATCTGAAATAGTGTCCTCTTTGCCCAAACTTAAGGCACCTAGAAAACATGTTTTTGAAGGCTGTATTTTGGGCAAAATGCAGCGTCCATCCTTTCCAAAAGATGGTTAAGCTCGGGCTACTCAGAAATTGTAGCTTGTACATAGTGATGTATGTGGTCCTATGCAAACACCTTCTTTTGGGAATTATCTTTACTTCGTGACCTTCATCGATGATTTTTCCAGGCATGCATGGGTATATCCATTGAAGGCAAAGTCCGAAGTGTTCATGTGCTTCAAACAATTTTTGGTTTTGGCTGAAAATCTATCAGCATGTAAAATGAGCATCCTCCGTTCTGATCGAAGGGGGGAATATGTGTCTTTTGATTTTAATGCATTTTTGGCAGAACGTGGGATAAAACACTAGTGTAAAGTGCCGTATACACCTCAACAAAATGGAGTTACTGAACGAAAGAACAGGTCACTCATGGAGATGGCAAGGTGTATGGTCAAAAGTCAGGCTTTACCACATAGTTTCTGGCTTGAGGCTGTCATGTGTGCAGCATATGTACTGAACAGGTGTCTCCATTTCTGATGTAGATTTACATGATGCACTAGTTGATGAGAGAGCTGATATTGAGCAGGCAAACCATGCCAAAATGGCTAGTGCAAACTTTGCGTGATAGAAAACTAGATGCACCTCTGTCATATCGTACTTGTTTAGGCTCTCATAGTGCCTCTTTTGCATCTGATTGCTATGCTATGGCTGCATCGAATCTTTGTGATGAGAATGAGCCTTTTTCGTTTAATGCAGCACAAAATTCAGAAAATTGGATGGTTGCTATGCAATCTGAATATGATGCTACAATGAAGAATGGTACTTGGTCTTTATGTGACTTGCCTCCAGGCAAGAAGGCCATTGGCAGTAAGTGGGTAAACAAGCTGAAGCGTAAACCGAGTGGTACAATTGACAGGTATAAGGGTAGGCTTGTTGCAAAGGGTTATGCATAGGAAAGAGGCATTGATTTTGATGAAACCTTTGCACCTACATGTCGTATGACTACTGTTTGGAGCAGCTCATCGTGGTTGGAATGTACACCAGCTGGACATTAAAACAACATTTCTAAATGGTGACTTGCATGAAGAAGTGTATGTTTTTCAGCCCTGTGGCTTTGTGCAAAAAGGGCATGAAAACCAAGTGTGCAGGTTAAAGAAGGCATTATATGCTTTAAAGCAAGCACCACGTGCTTGGTATGAGAAGATACATGCCTATCTGATTGCACATGGTTTTAAGAACAGTCGAACTGAAAGCACCTTATATGTTAAGCGTGCTAATGATGTGCTTCTGATCATTGTTGTCTATGTTGATGACATGCTGCTCACTGGTCCTATTGAGAATCATATTGCTGATTTTAAGGCTGATTTGCATGCCTCGTTTGAGATGTCTGATTTTGGGCATTTGCATCACTATTTGGGCATTCAGTTTATGCCAGTTGATGGTGGGATGGCTTTGTGTCAAAAAAAATAAATTGACAAATTATTGTAGCATTTTGGCCTTGAAGACTGTAAGCATATTGCCATTCCTATGGAGACATGTTTATGATTGAGTCTTCATGATGTTGGAGATGCATTTGATGTTGTTCTCTATCAATAGGCTGTTGGATGCTTGATTTACTTATGCATTACTCGGCAAGATATTCAGTTTGCTGTCTCATAGATGAGCAGGTTTATGCATTGCCCATGATTCAAGCATTGGTAGGTAGTTAGGTGCATCTTTCGCTATTTGAGTGGTACTTGGCTACTTGGGTTGTTTTATCTCAAGGGGGGCTCACTACCGCCATATTTTGCATGCTTTTTTTGACTCTGATTGGGCTAGTTGCTATGACACTCATGTCCACTAGTGGCTTTTGCTTCATGCTCGGTAGCTCATGTATATCTTGGTTGAGCAAGAAGCAGCCTACTGTGGCCACTTCTAGCTATGAGGCTGAGTATAGGGCAGCTTTCAAAGCGACTGTTGAGTGTGTGTGGCTCAGACGCCTTATGGCTGATTTGGGTGTTGGTTAGTCTTCTGCCACCACCATATTCACTGACAGTCAGAGCGCATTGCTAGTTGCAAGGAACCCTCTGTTCCATGCTCGCACTAAGCACATTGAGGTGCATTATCATTATGTCAGGGAGAGGTTCTCTACTGGGGAGATCAGCTTGGCATATGTGCCCACGTAGGAGAACATTGCAGACCTTTTCACGAAGGCTCTACCCATGGAGAAGTTTGAAGCTTTTGGCAAAGCTTTCGGCTTACTTCCTGTTGTGGAGTGATTTCCACATAGCTTGGCACTTCCTTATACATGAGTGCCAGCTACTTGTTCACTGCATCACTCCCAGGGGGGATTTGTTGATATATTTAGGTAGTGATGTGTGTGAACACTCTAGGACCACCGGGGCACTTTTTTCCCTCTTTAAGAGGTTTCTTTCCCTAGGATTGTATATACGCCTATTGCCCTAATGGGCTACTTATCTTTGTACATTCTCTAGTAATACATTCAGTATTGTGTGTTGTGCTCCAAACTTCTTCTGCTTCCTTGTGTTTTTCGCGTGCTTTCGCAGACGTCTAACTACAACATGGTGGTGATATGAGTTTGTTGAGTTGTGTTTGAGTGAAGTGGTTAATAAATATTTAGCATTACTAAGTCGGTGGTCAGGATGGGTTTGGTTGAGAGTTTTCATGATTAATGAAGGCTTGGGGATCCATTTTTGTTGGTGTAATTTACAAGCCTACACATTTGGCTCAAAGGATGCATTAAGGTGTACACATACATGAAGAAGCATAGGAACATATGCTAGTGGTTAATTACCACTTTACCTCATTGTAAAAGTCAATTTGACTTGGAATCTTTTGTAATCACCTACCAAAGTGAGTCTTGGAAAAAGTAGCTCATTTGATTGAAGGAATATCTCCAAGCATCTAGGAGCTTAATCATAGGGAGCCAAAATTTGAATTTGAATTCAAATCTTCACTCACTTCATGTAAACGTGAACATGAAAAGTCGCGGGTAAGAGAGATCATTCTCGAGCCTCATTCTATTGATTTTGAGTGTGTGTGAGGACTATACCATAGCCTACACCTCTCTACACCATTAGGAAATGTTATTCATGCCAATGGGATTGTATACAAGTGTTCATTAATAGATACATTTATATCATTAATCTCTGAGTTCTCTGTTAGTCTACTCAAAAGTCTGTCAACTTGTCAAGGGCATATCTCGGTTAATTCTTCACCAAATCAAGTGATTCAAAGCTTGTTGGATTCATCTTAATGCGGTCAAAGTTTGAAGTGATTCTATTCAGCCATTTGAGAGACATCTGCGTCGAGGTGAACTCTGGTCATTTTTTGCTACAGTCCTAAAAAGTCGGGGGTATAGCTAAACTTGCTAAATTGATTTCTCTTAGCATAGTTTATCTTTTTACATCATTCCAGTTGCAAATGGTAGCTTAATAAGCTAGTTAAATACCCCTAGAAGGAATTTTATCAATTCTACTGTACTGGTCACATTGAGCAAAACATTCAGCAGGTGTCAAGACAAAAATAGAAGGTTTTCTTGAGTTTGTGAACTTCAAAGTTATCTGTTTTGGTTCAATCATTACACACATCACTTCCAAAGTACATAGGCTATTTTTTGGTGTTATTGGAAAGCGAAGAAGGTCTACATATCAACTCTGAAGCAAAAGAGGGCTGGTACAAAGAAGGTTTAGCAGTACCTACTTAGTCTCTTGGAGCATCCATCCATCTATCCCAACAGTGGTATCAGAGCAATAGAGGTAAAACGGGAGATGGTTTTCCTTCATTTATTGATAAATTGGACAGGAACAACTGTCAAGCTTGGTCTCTAAGGATGAACACCTACTTACAAGGAAGGAGTCTCTATGGATACATCTCAGGAGATGAGGAATTGCCCTCATTCAAAGCAAGAGGATTACCAACAAAAGAAGAACAAGAAAAACTCAACACATGGTGTGCTAAGGATGCATTGGCAAGGTCATATTTACTCAACTCTATCTCTAACTTTCTTTTTCCACATATCAGAAATTGTAAGACATCCCAAGAAACTTGGGAAACTTTGTCATCATATTTTTCCTCCAATACAAGGGCTAGGAAAAATCGGTTGTGGATTGAATTCACAACACTAAGGAAGCAACCTAAGCAAGCTGTTTCAAAATTTGTGACCAAGATCAAAGATGTTGCAGATCAGTTAGCAAGCATAGGAGAAGAGATTGAAGAAGAACAAATTGTAAGGCAACTGATTAATGGAATCAAGGCTGATGACAAATGGGAGAGCGTCACCACTGCAATGGATCTCTACATGGACATGCATACTCCAGATCTTACAACTCTCATGGGACAACTATTTACACATGAAGCAAAGCTCACAAAGAATGGAGATACATCCAAAGGTAATAACTCTTCTGTCCTATACACTGATAAGAAGTCTAAGGATAAAGACAAGAGCAAGAAGATGGAAGATGAAGGCTCTACCTCCCAAGCCAACTATGCAAGGAGAGGTAGATCTTCAAGAGGAAGGGGCAGAGGAGGTAAGCAAGGTAGGGGGAGACCCTATAACGCATCACCATGCAACATTTGTGGTTTATCAAATCATTCTACAGATGAGTGTTTCAGGAATTACAAAAATCAGTGAGGAAGAGGCTTCCAAAGAGGTGGATACTCACAGTCAAGAGGAAGGTTCAACCATCACCAAGGCCACAACAACAATTACAACAACAATTACAATGGCAACTACCAAGGATGATTCAAAACCAGAAAGGACTACAACAACTACATAGAGGAGCAGGATGACTCTCTTCTGATCATGAACATGACTTCAAAGTCAGGTACAAATGATGACCACCTATTCTACATTGATTCAGGGTGCTCAAATCATGTGGCTGGCAATGTGGCACTACTCTCTGATCTTGAGGAACCAAAAGATAAACATCAAGTCCAAACAGGTGATGATACAAAGCATTCAGTAGTTAAAGTTGGAAATGTTAAGACTTGTGATGGTAATCAGAATTTGTTGAGTAGGGTACTCTATGTACCAACCATTACCAAAAATTTGATGGGTGTTGGTCAGATTGTGGAGAAAGGTTTGCAAGTTAGATTCAATCAATATGGAGCATATGTGGAGGAACCAAGACATGGGTTCAAGAGGATTGCTAAAGGAGAAAAATCAGGTAGACTTTTCACTTTTGAGTTGGAAGATACAAAGAATATTGCACTATACAGTTATAAGGATCAAACACTTTCAGAGCTTGAGATTTCGCACAAAAGGTTAGGGCACATAGGAGAAATGTTGGAGCAAGTCTATGACAAGCCTAAGTATTGGCTTGAGTCCCACAAAGTCATAGAAAAAGCCTTAAAATGAAGACTATGTAAAGTTCACTTGTGAACTACCTCTTGTAACTTTTGAAGAGTTTACTTAATGTAAAAGTGAAAGAATCTTAAGTGGTTGAGTCCACTTGATCAAGAATGGAAAGAGGAGCCACGAATTCGTGATTTGTGGTAGGTAGAGAATCAAATCACTCATTGATTGATTGGAGAGTGATTGAGGGAAGTTAGCCTCCCAAACTCAACTATAAATAGATGGCAGTTTTAGTCGTGGTTAGAGAGACCTATGTGAAGACCTCCAAGAGCTGAGCTTTATGCCATATCAAGGAGTGATTACAAGGCACACACATGTATCAGTAAGTCATTGTATTGTACAAGCAATATACTTTCATTTTCATGATTATTTGAGTTCATCTTTCCATGTTCTTGTGAAGTGTACTACTCACTACCATTACTCTCAGTTTTTCTCAGTCAGCTTGCAGAGATGTTTTCTCTCAGCTTGGTGCATCATTTTCAGTGATTTAACTTGGTAAAGTTAGCTCTATACGTCTACTATATGCTCACAAATTTTCATGTCATTTGGATGTTGCAATCTTCAGTTATGTTCAGTTGAAGTAACCAGTGTCTGTGCATTTTCACTTCTCTGTCAGGTACCCTACTTTTTCACTCATCGTGTCAGAGGTGTTTCTCAGTGGTTACGTATCCAAATTGCGTGATTTAAAGATTGTTAAATTCAGCTTACAGTCTAGTATAACCGTACAAATTTTCATAATCATTGAATTCCTATATTTTAATTTATGTTGATTTTTCTGCTCACTAGTCTCAAACTCTAGCAGCCCGTGAAAATCGGGATGATATCATCAGTTGTTAAAACACATTCTCAGTGTGTGGTTCATTATTTTTTATGAAATTACTCTTGAAAGTTAGCTCTTTAAGTTACCTAGACTTCCCCAAGAGGAATTAAGCTAATTGATGCTGTGCTCAGAGAAGTATGTAAAACACTAGACATGTGTATGAACCAAGAATAGCAAGTTTTCACCTCTGAACTAACTCCAACTTATCTGTTTTGATCTATCTTTTTGAGAGTGATCTTCCAAGGTACATAGGGTGTCTAATACATCCATTGGCAAGCTAAAAGGGCCCACCATATACTTCTGGAGTTCATTTGGCTGGTGTAGATCAAGGATTTTGCAACACCTCTTCATCTTCAAGCACATACCTATCCATCTCTTCACAAGAAAGAACCTTGAAACAAATGTGCAGAGACCAATGTGTGCTTGGGATACCTAATGTATCCAAGCAACATATGATTTACAAGTATGGTGCTTGTCAATTTGGTAAGTCTCACAGGTTACCCTTCTCCAAGAAAGGATATATGCATGAAGACTACCTAGTGTACACAGAGATGTTTGGGGACCTAGCAAAGACCCCTCAGTCTCAGGATCAAGGTACTATGTGTCTTTCATTGATGATTATAGCAGATGGACTGTATTATACTTCATGAAGCATAAGGATGAGGTATTTAATTGTTTTAAGAAATATCTTGCATTAGTTGAAAACCAGACAGGAAGGAATTTGAAGAGGCTACGGTCAGATAGAGGAGGTGAGTACTTCTCCAATGAATTTGAAGACATCTTGCAGGACAGAGGCATCAAAAGAGAGATAACCACAAGGTATTCTCCTGAACAGAATGGGGTAGCTAAGAGAAGAAATAGGTTAATTTTTGAGATAGCTAGATCTATGCTTAATGAGAAGAAGTTACCTAACTATCTATGGGCAGAGAGTGTTTCTACTGCCACTTACCTCATAAACAGGTTACCATCTAAGTCATTTGATGGTATGACACCCTATGAAGCATGGCATGGTAAGAGACCATCATTAGATCACTGCAAAATATTCAGATGTGTAGCATATGTGCACATTCCTTCTCAGATAAGAGGTAAGATAGACCCAAAGGCTGAAAAATGCATTTTTATTGGGTATGATTTAAATAAAAAAGGTTATAGGTTTTATAATCCTACCAATAAGGGATTTATGGTAAGCAGAGATGTGATCTTTGATGAAAATGATTCTTGGTATGAGAATGAATGAAAGAAGGTTAAACTACCCTATGATTTGGAAGAGGAATTTCCAAAACTTGCAAAGGAGGAACCTACTCAGAATGAAGACTCAAGTTCAGATGATGAAGACACTATCAATCTTGAAGAATTCAAAGCATGGAAGTCCAAAGGCAAAATGAAGATGAAGAAGCTTGAAGATATACATGAATCTTCAACTCAATCAATCAGGAGATCTCAAAGAGAAAGCAAGAAACCTATCAGATATGGGTATGATACATCTCTTGTTACTAAACATTCAGTTTATCTTGCCAAAGATTTGTCAAATGAAGAACCAGGTTCATATGAAGAAGCAATAACCAAATCAGAATGGAAAGAAGCTATGGATGAGGAGATTGAAGCACTCAAGGAGAGTGACACATGGGAGTTAGTACCCAAGAAGGATTCTATGAAGGTAATAGGATCCAGATGGATCTATAAGTTGAAAAGAAATTCTGATGTACAATTAATAGGTACAAAGCCAGATTGGTAGCCAAGGGTTTTGCACAAACCCAAGGCATTGACTATGAAGAGACATTTTCTCCTGTGGCCAAGATGCCAACAATCAGAGTGTTAGTAAGTGTGGCTGCATCAAAGAATTGGAACATGTACCAATTGGATGTCAAGAATGCTTTCTTGAATGGATGGATCTCAGAAGAAGTTTATATGTCACAACCTCCTGGCTATGAGGACCCTAAGAAGGTAACTTATGTTTGCAAATTAAAGAAGGCTTTATATGGATTGAAGCAAGCACCTATGGCATGGAATTACAGGTTAACTACATGCCTCCAAGATCAAGGTTTTGTCATGAGCAAGGTTGACACTTCTCTGTTCATTAAGAGAAGTAATTCAGAGGTAATATATCTCTGTGTTTATGTTGATGACATCATCATTACAGGTAATGATGTCAATGGAATCAGATATATCAAAAGCCAGATGATGAAGGAGTTCAAGATCAATGATCTTGGTTTATTGAGGTATTTTCTAGGGCTTGAATTAGTTTACACTAATTCAAGGATATACATTACTCAGAAAAAGTATGCACAGGATATGTTGAAGAAGTTTCAATTGCAGGATGCTAAAGTAGCAAGCACTCCAATGGAGGTAAACCTAAAGCTAAGTGCCCATGAAGGTGATGAAGTCAAAGACATTAGAGGTTAGCAAAGTATGGTCGGTATCTTGAACTATGCTACTCTTACAAGAATTGATATTGCATATGGAGTGAGTGTGCTAAGTCAATTTATGCACAAGCCAAGGATACCTCACTTAGAGGCTGCCAAGAGAATCTTGAAGTATCTCAAGGGTACACAGAACCATGGTTTGTATTTCCCTTACACTTCAGATATTGATATCAAAATTTAATCAGATGCAGATTGGGCAGGATGCAAGGATGATAGGATGAGCACTTCTGGATATATTTCTTTTGCAGGTGACAAACCAATTTCATGGTCTTCAAAGAAGCAACCCACTATTGCTTTGTCTTCCACAGAGGCAGAATATAGAGGACTAGCTAATGCCACACAAGAAGCAATTTGGATTAAACTTTTGTATACAGAATTGGGCTTATATACTAGGTCACCAATTATCTTTGGAGATAATACAAGTTCTCTTCACCTTGCAGCTAATCCTATCTATCATGCTAGGACCAAACACATAGAGGTTCATTGTCATTATGTGAGAGAGAAGTTAATAAGAAAGGACATTCAACTTACCTATGTATCAACCAACATGCATTGTGCAGATTTGTTGACTAAAGCTTTGGAAGGAACAAAACTTTGCCGGTTCAAATCCATGATTGGATTGCAGGATATACTTGAAGATTGAAGATGAAGACTTAAGCCAAAATGTTTGGCTTGAGGGGGAGCTGTTGGTGTAATTTACAAGCCTACACATTTGGCTCAAAGGATGCATTAAGGTGTACACATACATGAAGAAGCATAGGAACATATGCTAGTGGTTAATTACCACTTTACCTCATTGTAAAAGTCAATTTGACTTGGAATCTTTTGTAATCACCTACCAAAGTGAGTCGTGGAAAACGTAGCTCATTTGATTGAAGGAATATCTCCAAGCATCTAGGAGCTTAATCATAGGGAGCCAAAATTTGAATTTGAATTCAAATCTTCACTCACTTCATATAAAAGTGAACATGAAAAGTCGTGGGTAAGAGAGATCATTCCCAAGCCTCATTCTACTGATTTTGAGTGTGTGTGAGGACTATACCATAGCCTACACCTCTCTACACCATTAGGCAATGTTATTCATGCCAATGGGATTGTATACAAGTGTTCATTAATAGATACATTTATATCATTAATCTCTGAGTTCTCTGTTAGTCTACGCAAAAGTCTGTCAACTTGTCAAGGGCATATCTCGGTCAATTAGTCACCAAATCAAGTGATTAAAAGCTTGTTGTATTCAGCTCAAAGTCATCTACATTCTATAAAAGTTTGAAGTGATTCTATTCAGCCATTTCAGAGAAATCTGCATCGAGGAGAACTCTGGTCATTTTCTGCTAAAGTCCTAAAAAGTCGGGGGTATAGCTAAACTTGCTAAATTGATTTCTCTTAGCCTAGTTTATCTTTTTACATCATTCCACTTGAAAATGGTAGCTTACTAAGCTAGTTAAATACCCCTAGAAGGAATTTTATTAATTTCTACTGTACTGGTCACACTGAGCAAAACATTCAGCAGGTGTCAAGACAAAAATAGAAGGTTTTCTTGAGTTTGTGAACTTCAAAGTTATCTGTTTTGGTTCAATCATTACACACAAAACTTCCATAGTACATAGGCTATTTTTTGTTGTTATTGGAAATCTAAGAAGGTCTACATATCAAATCTGAAGCAAAAGAGGGCTAGTACAAAGCAGGTTTAGCAGTACCTACTTAGTCTCTTGGAGCATCCATCCATCTATCCCAACAATTTTTGTAACACCCGGGGGGTTAGAAGAGTCTACAAAAGAAGGCGTGTAAGGTGTCCTAGTACTCTCCAAAGAGGTTTTTCTCGGGCTCACTAAAGTCGAAACATAAGCTACACTTTTTTTAGGCATCCAAACGTGGCGAGACTTGGACTGAGCCATCACCAAAGACTTGAGCACCCAAATCTGTCAAATTTGTTGCCTCGTTCGAAATCGAGAGGGATATCGAAGGTCTGGAGATTTTGACTCACTGGAAACTATCACTTTGCATATCCACCTCGGTTGTGGGAGTGTGTGAGTGAACTATCTAAAGGGCCATTCTGATGTATTGCACCATGGAGCAGCTTGCCAAGGGTGAGATGTCATATCCACACATTGTTGTGGAAAAGAAGTGAGATCCACTGCTATGGGGCCTGGAAATGTTGAATGTTCACATCCATCTGTGGACTAAGCCTTACGCCGCCATACTTGTTTGGTGCCTGTCTACCTACACATTCTCCTCTCCTGGATGGGTGGTATTGCTGCTTTTGTTTGATAGGGTTTGTTGACTCACACAAGGTTGTAGGGAGGCCACACATAGCGGGAGGGGCTTCTGTCACGTCCAACACCTCTCGGCACCGACCTTGGAGGGGTAGCTCATGATACTATCCTACACATTCCAACTAAAGCACACTTCTGCGAAGATATAGATTCACCCAGTAATGGTATAGCCATTCCTGGCCTAGGATCATAGGATCTATTAGGTCGCCATCATGGCAAACCAACAATTTTACTATCTAGGTCACGTCCTCGATGGAGATTGGTAATTCAACCTCACGTATGCAAGGGGTTTCTAATCCACCTAATCCTATGAGATAGGCTTCAAGAGGCTTAACTTCATACTCCCTACAAAGAGAGAGTCGGATTTTATTGGTTGATGCACTAGATTCGATTAAAGCCTTACATTGGGTGCACATGAGGTCCTATCCTAGAGTGATATTAACAAATGGTATCCTATCACTAATGCTCGGGATATCTCTTCCTCCAAGTTGACACATAACTATCGGATATCGTGGGGCGTCCGTCGATGGTGGTTCTCTATCTAGTCCTCTCTATCGTAGTCGCATGCACCTAATGTATTCCAACGCTTCTACTTGGGCTTCAACTCTAGTTCATTCGTCTTCTTCTTTTTGCTTCTTGGAAAGAGTTAGTCATTTAAGCATGTTTGTAGTTAAGGGTTCTTGATATGGCTTAACTCGGCATCCACTGATATAGTTAGGCATTACTTCACCTTTAAGAGTGGCTAGTTGAATAGCACCGCTAGTCGATATCCAATTGATGATCATGGTTCCGTATCCTCGTTTCTCTAACTTGCGGTCATGTTGTTTCAAGGTGTAAACTAGCACCACATCTCCTACTCGTAATCCATTGTCCTTAATATAAGCATCAAAGTAGGCTTTTTGTCTCTTCTTAGCAGCATACATTCCTGCTGCTACTCCTAGTCTTGTCTCTCCCAATCGTTCTAAGTCAAGTATTCTTGAGGAAAGCTCATGACCCATCCACTTATACTCCTGAGCGATTTTGAGTGTGGGTATCAGAAAGTCTAAGGGAAACTCAACATTCTGACTGAACACCATTTGGAATGGTGTGGCATTAAGTACTATTTTATAGGCTATGCGATACACCCACAAGGCATGGTGTAATGGTTGATCCCTATCCGAGCGTTTATTGTTCACAATCTTGGTTAGGGTGTTGCAAAAAATCTTATGGGTACTCTCAGCCTGTCCATTGGCTTGTAGATGATATGGAGCCGATCTCTTCTATACTACCATAAAGTCTTGTAATAGATATTCAATAACCTCGTTTAAGAAATGAGTACCCCTATCACTTACAAGCTCAATAGGGAGTCCATATCTTGTGAAGACATTCTCGAACAAGAACTTAGCAATAGTGTGTGCATCATTTTTCTCAATAAGATAGTCAGTGGATACGATGATATACTCGGCATGGGAATTCCTTGCAGGGAGGTTAATGGGTCCCACAAATTCTATTCCCCACTTTGAGAATGCGCGCCCTCCCATCATGGGTCATAGGGGCATCTCATCCCTACTTATGGGATACTAAGTCCTTTGACATATTTCACATCGTTTTACATAGGTGTGGGCATCCATATGTAGAGTGGGCCACCATAATCCTGAAAATAGTATGGCCTTGATAACGTGATCAGGCCCAAAATGGCCTCCTACTTCACCGTAGTGTGTATCTTTGAAAAGGCTAAGATATTCACTTTCATGCACGCATATCCTTAGGTAACCGTCTCATCCTGGCTTATACAAATTATCACCAATGAGCTTGTAGTCTAAGGCCTCTTGTTCCAGGCTTCATCTATGTTCCATAGTCATGTCCTCCGGAAAAGTCTCCATCCTTAGGTAAGTTACTAGAGATTCACTCCACTCTAGCATTAGGGTCACCTAGTATAGAGTGGGGTGTTCAAAGGGGGTCTACTACAACACTTTGGACATTCTTCACAGAGTTGTCAGACATCTTTTTCCATGGATGGCCAATACACCTAACCTTTTCAAGTTCAAGAGCATCGCTTGTCTGGATTGTTGTTGCTCTAGTGCACCTAAATGTGCTAACTGCAACCAATTGTTATACTCATGTTCTTCTACACAACAAGGAAGTATATTTTGATAGTCTTTCCTATAAATACTTCCTGCGAGGAGTAGGTATCTCTGTGCTCTCACTACCTCTTTTTCTTGGGTTCTCAGTTGAGAGTTTCTACGTCCATATGTCAATATTGGAACTAACGACTTGGCCCATCAGGTACAATATCAACATTGAAGAGATAAGCATTTGCTAGCTCATCTGCTACCCCAGTAGCTGCTTCTCCGAAAGTTATCCTAGAGAGGTGGTCTGCTCTCAAGTGTGTCTTACCCTTCTTGACTACAACTTCAAAATCATACTCCATTAATAATAAAAACCAACATATTAACCTACCTGTGTTGCATGGTTTGTTTACTAAATACAAGAGATCCTGATGGTCAATAAAAAATTTAAACTTGTTTGCCAATAAATAATGGTGAAATTTCTTTACCGCATAGACCATTCCTAGCCCTCTCTCTCGGTAGTGGTGTAATTCCTCTCTGCAGCATTAAACTGCCTATTCACATATGCAATTGGTAAATCTATATTTCCCTCTTCTCTGGGTTGTGCCAGCACACATCCTATTGCATGATTAGAAGCATCTGCATGTACATGAAAAGGTTTATTCGAATCAGGCATGGCTAGAATAGATGCAGAACACAATCATCATTTAAGCTCACTAAAGGAATCCGCGCATTCCTCTGTCCACTCAAAGTTTTTTAGAAGGTTGTAAAGTAGTTTAGCTATGATTGCATACATGTGTATGAATCGTCGGTAATAACCGCAATGGCCCATAAATGCTTGTACTTATTTTATGTTCATTGGCCTAGGCAATTCATTGATTGCACATACATTATCTTCATCCATGGAGCATTTTTTGAGACTATATGACCAAATATTTTGCCTTGTCTCACCATAAAGACACACTTCTCAAGGTTTAAATAGACTTGATATTCCCAACACTTATCGAAGATGCATTCAAACTCAGGGATATGATGTGGTCTACGTACTCAGAGAGCACACAAGTCATTCACATACACTTCTAGGTTCTTTCTTAGAAATTCTTTGAACACTTGGCACATCACCCTTTGAAAAGTTGCAAGTGCATTCATCAGCCCAAAAGGCATTATGCAAAATGCAAAGATACCCCACTCGGTGGAAAATGTCATCTTATGTTGGTCCTCGGGGCAATGACAACTTGGTTATAGCCTGAGAATCAATCAAGGAAGCGATACACTTCCTTGCTTGCGACTCTTTCCAATAGGTGTTCTATAATAGGTAAAGGGTAACTATCCCTAATGGTGGCGACATTGACCTTCTTTAAGTTAATGCACACTCTCAGCTTACCCTTCTTCTTAGGCACGACTATGATGGGTGACGCCCATTAGGTGTGTACTATTTCATAGATGAATCCAACTTCTATAATTCTGTCTATTTCTTCCTTGATTTTCAATGCGTAATTGTGATTATACATATAGGGCCTTTGCTTAATGGGTCTTGCCTCAACGGTCATGGGTATCCTATGGGAACATATATTAGGATCTACCCCTTTAAAATCTTTGTAACTCCATGCAAACACATCCCTATACCTCTTCAATGGAGCAATCAAACTTTCTTCCTCTTCATTGGTCAAATCATGTCCTATGTAGGTGCATCATTCTTCTCCTTCCTCAATCGCCACTACAACTTTCTTTGTCGTTTCCTTATTGTCATAAGCTTCTCCTGAGCTTTTGTCTCTTTTTGGCATTGTGATCATGATTTTTCGATCTTCCATCGAATATTTCTTTAAGTTTTCTAGCACTTCCATCAATGGTTCTTCTTTCTTAGTTTTCACATTCTTTTCCTTCCTCGTCTTTTGGTTTCATTGACTAGCACATGAATCATCCTTTTCCTTCCTAGGGGTGGTGAGGTCTGGGGACGTGGCTTCTACCCAACCTAGAAATTTCTCTTCCGATGAACGTTCGGGTCTGTTCGAATCTACTTCCCATTCCTCGTCCTTCACTAGCATACTGCGTTCCAGGATCTCTCCTTCTATATTATTCTTTTCTGTGTCTTCCCCTACTAGGTTTACAGTGAAGATGGATATATCATAACCATCTTCATCATAATGGGGGGTCCATTGTTCTTCATTAATTGCTATATCCATAGTCGCTAGAATCTCTACCTAGCCATAAGGTTCGAATTCCTCATCTAGAAACACTACCGGAACATAAGCTCGGTCCTCAATGGGTCTAGAGGTGTGTCCTACTCCTGACATTCTTGCTATCGTACACTTCTCTTTCTTGGCTACAATTTTACGCATCCAAAGATGTGTATCCTCATGTAGCCACAATAGTTTTGATATCAAGGAATGTACCAATTCCCTCTCCTCTTCATTCCTATGTACAATATTCCATTGCAAGGGTGGTATGTCCCTATGTGAATAGTCTGTGAGGTTCACTTTTGTAGTCACTACTATGTGTTGCAAGTACAAAGAGTTGGTTCCCCATTAGTGTTCCTAATGGCCTCTATGTTCCTAGGAAGAATAGAGTTCGCTCCCCTTACTCGAATAGTGGGGGCTTTCACTTGAATTGAGCACTCTTCCCAAGGGCCCATGAAGTGAGGTAACTCTTGCAAAGAGTTAGACCCAAAACTAGTGTACTCATTGGGCCACTCGTCCACTTAGTCTCCATAAATAGATGGGATGTTTGCAAGGAACTGTTCTCCTGAGTCATCAATCTGGAGTATAGGCCAATTGTGATTCTTGTTCCTCCCTCCATCTTTCTTCTTGAATCTCTTTCAAGATGGCGTGTGAATCCATATAGCCCATTTGATGGTTCTCTAAGTTTGACCTAGCCCTTTCGAATGGAGTGGTCTTCAAGGATTCTTCTGCGCTAGTTTGTGTGCTAGAGCTGACTTTCTTGGGGTTAGATACTACTTGCCCTAGTCTTTCTAGTAACCCTTGAAAATGTAACTCAGGCATGGCCATAATTTCCCAATTGAGGTATTGTGATGCCTCAAACGTTGCCTGTGAAAGAACTTGGAGAAGCTTGTAGAAGGTAAAAAAATGTGTTTTGAAGTGATGAAGTTTGTTCTAGCCAACCTGCACAAGACCAGCCCTTGAGGTTATGGAGACTCAACTAGACCTTATAAGCATGTGATAAGTGCAACGAAACACACTATGTAGTTTGGAGAATCAAGGAGAATGAGTCGATACAAAACACATAGGTTTGCGGGTCGACTAGCTCAAAAAACTTACTATCTATGAAAGAGACAATGAACTTCAAATGCCCATAGCGACCAGCGTGATTACAATTAGAAAAAATCTTTTTATGGGAGTGAAAAACATAGGTTTGAGTGTATGGAATGCACAGAATTATAAGAAATAAACAAAATATGCTATAGGAATGAATGAGACATTCACCAGTGGTACTTCCTATTTTTCAGGAATACGTAGAGATTGACCTCGAGATAGAAAACCTCAGATTTCTCCCAATCTACTATGCCAAATTCTATGAAAATGTATATGCATAGACTAGACACTAATATCATTCCAATGAGCCATCTTACACTCAATGTGGAGCTCTAGGGAGAGAGCAACAGCCTCTGCAAGATTACTATTGGCGAAGAAGATGATGCAGAGAGTTGAAGGAGCAAGACAATGATGGTCACAAGTGTATGTATGTTGCTTCCATGTAATGTACAAGAAATTTCAATTCTTTATATAGACTTTAGGATTGTTCCAAGACTTCTACAAGTGAAGTTTGAATTCAAATGAAGGTGGGAATGGTTATTGGAGGGAATCAGTTCACTTTCCTTCAATCTAGGGAAAGTGAAGATCTAGTTTGATCTACTTTTAGGTGATTGATTGCTTGATTGGATGCAACTTCAACCACCACAAATTCGTGGGATTTGGGCTTTATCTTTCTACCTTTACATGTGTAAAGCTCAAGGCTTTTACAACGGTAAATGAACCATCAAAAAACTCTCAAAAAAGACAATAAATGAGCATACGAAAAAGAACTCTCTAGTGGATATTCTTTCAACATGATAGCCTTTGATGTAGATCGAATCCACCTCAAGCATAGTGTAATCTTGATGTTCCAATAGCTCCCCCTCAAGCTAAAGTATGCTTGAGTCTTCATTCTTTGATAGGTTGAATACCTGCCATAGCTTTGAATCTACAAAGCTTTATTCCATCAAGTGCCTTCGTCACCATATTTGCTACTTGCTTTTCAGTTGGAACAAAAGAAATTTCAATCTCCTTTTCCATGAGCTTCTCCCTGATGAAGTGGTACAAGACTTCTATGTGCTTGGTTCTCACATGGAAAATAGGATTCGCCGCTAGATGCACGGAACTTACATTATCTCCAAATATGTGAGGTTTGGAACTCACAAGTCCCAAATCTATATACAATGCTTTTAACCATATTGCCTCTTGAATTGCTATGGTCAAGCAACTGTTGGTTGTTTCTTGGAACTCCATGATACTAGCTTTGAACTTGCAAATGCTAAGTAACCAGATGTACTTTTTCTATCATCCTTAACTCCTGCTCAATCTGCATCTGAGTAGATTTTGATATCCAAATATGAAGAGTAAGGATAGAATATACCTTCGTTGATTGTACTTTTGAGATACTTAAGTACTCTCTTAGACGCATCCATGTGTGGTCTTCTCGGTGAGTGCATGAACTGACTAAGCACTCCCACACCATATGAGATGTCTACCCTTGTATGAGTAGCATATATCAAGCTACCTACCAAGCTTTGATATTCTTTTAGGTCTTCAATTTTCTCACCTTCATAAACACTAAGTTTATGATTCATCTCCAAAGGTGTACCTACAAGATTAGTGTTCTCCATTTTGAACTTGAGAAGAAGATCTTGAATGTATCTTCTTTGAGTCAAATACATTCCTTCATCTGTATATATCACCTGCATACCTAGGAAATATGTGAGCTCACCTAGGTCACTGATTTTGAACTCCTCTTGCATGTGTCTCTTGATCCTTTAAATGCCATTTAGATCATCACCTATCACAATAATATCATCTACATATACACATAGATAGATAACCTCATTGTGATCCCTTTTGATGAATAGAGAAGGATCTGAGCTGCTAGCTTTGAATCGTTGATCTTGAAGATATGTAACCAACCTGTAATTCCAAGCTTGTTTCAATCCATACAATCCTTTCTTAAGTCTGCAAACATAAGATGGATGATTAGGGTTTTCAAAACCTAGTGGTTGTGACATGTATACCTCTTCACTTATCCAACCATTTAAGAATGCATTTTTCACATCAAGTTGGAGGAGTCTCCAATTCCATACAACAACTACACTTATCAATGTACTGATTGTAGCCATCTTTGCAACTGGTGAGAATGTTTCCTCATAGTCTATACCATGAGTTTGTGAGCATCCTTTGGCACACTTTGATCCCTGCATATATCCTTCAAGGTTCTTTCATTCACATGAGCAAGTCTCTTGTGCCAGACTTTAAGCTCACTTAGATTTTGAGACCCAAAGTTGAGTAAAGCTATGTTCCTGGTTTCTCCTAGTTCAAAACTAAAGAGCCTACCATGTTTCTCACCTCGGGCTATTTTTTTGAAGCCTTGACATGGATCTTCCACAAAAGCTCCATGTTGGGTGAACCTAACTTGCAAGCCTTTTTCAACTATTTGGCCTACACTTATTAGCTTTTTAGTGATAGTGGGTACATAGCGAACCTTACTTAGAATGTTTATCCTACCATTGGAAGCTTTGACATTACCAATCTTCTCCACATTGTGCTTTGTTTCATCCCCTGTTTGCACTTCATGTGTATGCTTTCGACTTTCCAAATTAGATAGAAGAGCAATGTTGCCTGCAACATGATTCGAACATCCTGAATCTTTGTAGAACAAATGATCATCTTCTTTACCTTCTTTGTGGCTTAGATTCATAAGAAGCAATGAGTCTTCATGTGGTTGATCTTCTGAATAATTGTTGTAGTCCCTTCTATTATAGCTTCTATTGTTATGGTTGAAGTTGTGTCCACCTCTGTCTCTATTGCTGCCATATCCATGCTCTTCCACTTCCTTTTTGGGTCTTCCCATTGAACCAACAATTATGCGTGGCGTGGTTGTTCTTATCGCATATGACACAAGGTTGAACATTCTGACCTTTGTCTTTGTCTTGCTTTGGTCCTTTCTTCTTCCCTTTCCACTTCCTCTTGCTTGCGAAGTTGGCTTGGGAGGTCTGTTCTTCATCTTCTTCCTTCTTCTTGCCTTTCTGCTTCTTATCCTTCTTATCTGCATATAGAGCACTAGTTGAATTACCATGATAAGGGTTACCTTCCTTTATGCTATTGTTGGCTTCTTGATTGAAGAGTTGTCCAAGAAAGATGTTGAAGTCTGGAGTTTGCACATCCATGATGAGATCATAAGCCATCGTGAAGGATTTCCATTGAATGTCGTTGAAAATTTTTCTCATGATGACCTCTTCTTCAATCAGCTCTCCAATGGATGCTAACTGATCCGCAACCTCCTTGACCTTGGTAACAAACTCTGTGATGGTTTGTTTAGGTGTCTTCTTCATTTAGTTGAACTCGTTCCAAAGATGATTCTTTCTTGCTTTGGTACTAGCAGAAAAGAAAGTCTCGAGGGCATCCCAAGTCTCTTGAGATGTCTTGCATCCTCTAATATGTGGTAATAGAAAGTCAGAGATAGAATTTAGTATGTACGACCTTGCTTGAGCATCCCTTGTGCACCAAAGTGTGAGCTTATCTGTCTCCTCTTGTGTAGGTCCTCCTTTAGATCTTGGAATAGGCATAGCTTCATCACCTGCTACAATTCCATAAAGATTTTTACCTTGCAAATAGGCCTCCATCCTGATTTCCAAGGCCACGCAGTTGTGTCGATCAAGCTTCTCGATCATTGAGGGAAAGTCGTCACCCATCTTGATCTAGCTCTGATACCAATAAAAGAACTTGGAGAAGCTTGTAGAGGGTGGAAAAATGTGTTTCTAAGCGACGAAGTTTGGTCTAGCCAACCGGCACAAGACCAGCCCTTGAGATTATGGAGACTCAAATAGACCTTATAAGCATGTGATAAGTGCAAAGAAACACACTATGTACTTTGGAGCAGCAAGGATAATTAGTCAATACAAAATAGATAGGTTCGTAGGTCGACTAGCTAAAAAAACTTACTATCTAAGGAAGAGACAATGAACTTCAAATGCCCATAGCAACCAGCGTCATTACAATTAGAAAAAATCCTTTTATGGGAGTGAAAAACATAGGTTTGAGTGTATACAATGCACCAAAGTACAAGAAATAAACAAAATATGCTATAGGAATGAATGAGACATTCACCAGTGGTACTTCCTATTTTTTAGGAATATTCAGAGATTTACCCCGAGACAGAAAAACTCAGATATCTCCCAATCTATTGAACCAAATGCTATTCAAATTTATAGCATAACTAGACAGTAATACCTTTCCAATGAGCCATCTTGCACTCAATTTGGAGCTCTGGAGAGAGAGCAGCCACCTCTGCAAGATTACTGTTGGCGAAGAAGATGATGCAGAGAATTGAAGGAGCAAGACAATGATGGTCACAAGTGTATGTATATTGATTCCATGTAATGTATAAGTAATTTCAAGTCTTAATATAGACTCTAGGAGTATTCCAAGACTTCTACAAGTGAAGATTGAATTCAAATGAAGGTGGGAATGGTTGTTGGAGGGAATCAATTCACATTCCTACAATCTAGGAAAAGTGAAGATCTAGTTTGATCTACTTTTAGGTGATTGATTGCTTGATTGAATGCAACTTCAACCACCACAAATTGGTGGGATTTGGGATTTATCTTTCTACCTTTACATGTGTAAAGCTCAAGGCTTTTACAATGGTAAATGAACCATCAAAAATCTCTCAAAAAATACAATAAATCATGAGCATAAGAAAAAGAACTCTCCAATGGATATTCTTTCGATGCGATAGCCTTTGATGTATATCAAATCCATCTCAAGCATAGTGTAAGCTTGATGGTACAACAACGTGGGTTAATTCAACCACTTTCATGCACAACTTGGTTCTCTCAATTTCCAAGTCAGCACTCAGGTAATTCTTGTTAGATTCTCCTACTTGTGGTCCTTCTTGTATCCTTGCTTGATAAGCTTTGAATATCATGTCAAGGTTTTTTGGGGTGGGTGTGCTAATACCGATCCTAGTTTAGAGGTAACTATGCATGGTTCAGCTTCCTATGATGCCATTTCAAAGATTTTAGCTATGGTTTCCGTTAGGCTTTCCTCTAATTCACTAATCTTTTTACCCCATTTTCTCTTGTGTCACTCACTTGACTCTTTCCAAGTTCTCGTTTTCTTTCCTGTTGACTCTCCTACTTCCCTGGCTTCAGCTATTTTTTCGGGGTTTCCTGGTTGCATTTGCCTTTGTGCTTGGGCTCTGGTTACTACATGGATGGGTATGTATTGGGGGATGGAACCGTCAACATGTTGCACTATGCCTATCACATTAATGGGCATCACTTTTGTAGAGGTGTTCACAGGGTCTTTAGGGCAATCTCTTTTAAAGTGATCCTTTCAACATTTAGGACAAAAGCTTTGAATATTGAAGTATTGCAATTGCACTGCAGTTGCGGCATGTGAACAATCTCATACGAAGTGGTCCCCTTGGCATTTAAAGCATGGTCCTTTGGGTACATGTGGTCTTAGTTGTCTCGCATGTGGTCTTAGGTTGGGATTTCTATACATGACTTGAGCATAATCTAGTTCCCAGTTTTATTCATACACAGGGTTTTCATAGTAAGGGTCTAAGTTTTTCGGTGACTCCATATACTAGGTTGGTGGGCTATCCACGTGGGTGGAGTCAAAGCTGTTTGCATTAGGTCATTATTTGTGATCAAAGGGGTCGTGGGTGCTAATGCCATATTTGAATTTTCCACTAGTTTGGCGTACTTCACAGAAACTACATTAGTAGGGGCTGGAGGTTGTTGTCCTAGGACTCGTTGAGGTCTAGGTTGTGCTTGATATGGCACTTGATACTGGGAGGCGGAGGGCAGGATAGTATTGTTGTGGTTGGTACTATCCTTGGTATCTACTTAGCTGATATTGCTAAGGGTAACTCTGCCTAACCACTTGTTTATTATATGGACAATCCTGAGCAGGGTGGTTAGTGTATCTGTGCTCTATGGTACAGTATATTCCATTGGAGTTTCCTATGGGTTCCATTGCATGTGGACACATCTTTGCCATATGGTCAGCTCCAAAAGTATAACACCTTTCAGGGGGGGCTAATTTGATGCATGGTTTGCTAGAGACTCCCAATCGTTTGGCCACTTTTTTGTCTAAGTCCTCTATTGAATTGGAACGTCTGGATGAAGTCTTTGTAATGCTATCCGAGTCTCTGTGAGCCTTAGGAAGTTCTAGCTCATCTCCTAAGTTATCTTCTATGTCTATAGAGATACGTAAACATTGATCCAAGGTTCTTGGCTCCTTCAGAAAGACATATGATCCCATCTTAGCACTCAGTAGGCCTTCTATGAACAAAGCTATCAATTTGGATTGAGTTGGTACTTCCAATGGGGGGAATCTCTTTATGTAACATCTCAATCTTCGATTGGCAATCCTTACTCTCACTTGAGGGGTTTGTTTGGATGTGTGTATCAAGAAAGAGGTGTTGTGCCTGATTCCACTCTTGGAAAAGTCTGTAATGAAGGACTCCATCATGTGGTGGATGTCTCTAAACTGGTGCTTGTGTAATGATCGAAACGAATCCAACACACACCCTTTAGAGTGAGTCCAAAGGCATTAAATTGTGTAAACATGTCTTCAAATTGTTCAGCCTGTAGCACCTCTGTTGAGCCCATAAAAGTCATATTGGTCAAAGTCAACCACAATCAAAGTCAACTTTAATCAAAGTCAACCATAATCAAAGTCAAAAGGTCAAAGTCAAATTGGTCAAAGTCAACATGTTCAAGGTCAAAAGTCAACATGGGCAAAGTCAAAGTGTTCAAAGTTCAGGTGTCAAAGTGCACAGGTAGTGCACAATTAATTGTTCACAAAGGGTAAAATTGCAGAAAGTTGGTTGTAGGTTGCAGAGGTATTTATGTAATTTCTCTAAGGTTCAATGTGTTTTTAAAGTGTTTTGGAAGGTTCATATGAACCCTCTCTTAGGTGCACAAGTGAGGAATTAAAAGGCAAAATGTGAAGGTATGTGAAGCGGCAGCGTATGCAAAAGTGAAAGTATGGCCCCCAATTAAAATTTTCGTTTTAGTCTAAAGTCACTACAGGACAAAATAGGGATTCGTTCACTGCCCACTTTTGGAGACAATCTTGGGACATCAAAGTGAGCACCAAGATACTCTTGGAGTTAGGAGGGTACGTGAATCGACACTCAAATCAAGGCAAGGCATTATTCGTGAGAGACTAAGCAAGGTGAGCATAGTCTAAGCAAGGCAGAGAGAGAAGTGGAAGAGACACAGAGTATGTGACGCAGAGAAGTGAAGTGCAAGGTGTGCATGAAGAGTGACTAAGAAGTGTGCAAAGAAGTGCTAAGCTTACAACCAAAGATCCCAAGGTCTCCTTGAAGCTATGTGCATGCCAACAGAAGGTGTCTATCCCTCCTCCTTATTGGAAGCTTGGTGCAAGATGTGCACAAGTGTAGGCTTGGAGAAGGTGGAGGTCTGGTGCAGAGAAGGCTGGCAGCAACAAGACCCTTGGGCATTTTGTATTTTGTGATTGTGCACTCTGTGAGATTTTGCACAGAAGCATTGGATTGTATTTTGCATCACCATTGTATTTGTCTTCTTATAATCAACCGACAGAGGCTTCCAATGTGTATCTTTCTTCTTACCTTTCCCTTTTCTCCTACAAACACTCAAATCCCTTTTTGGGTACAACAATCCCCCAATAAAAGTTGGCATGCCCGGTGGCACTCCAAGGAGATTTGAGCATACGAGAAGAAAAGTACAAAGTGTAGAAGAGTTCAAGTGCCGATAGTGCTATAGTGCTACTTCATTGAGTTAAGAGGTAATTTTTTTTTTATTATTAATTCTCTTAGCCTAAGAGGATTATGAATAGCTCATGACCGCAACCTGGTCTCAAACATTGAGGGCCACCTGCAAAGCAACAAGAAGAAAGGCTGTTAGAAGATCCTTCAGTCCACTATTGTCAACTTCATCAGTAAAGAGCATGGCAGGTTAGGTAGATTTGGAAACCCTACTATCAAGATTAAATATAAAATTTCCTTCTTTGAAAGTCTTAGCTCAGGAAGATCTGTACGAGCATATTAGGAGGTTTTTAGCACTATGCAAAACAAGAGGCTTGATGGGAAGATTGGATGCCTTTTTGATACTCTTCCCTGCCACATTAAAAGGGTTAGTAGATAAATGGTTCAGCCAGTTTGCTAAAAACCATTTCACCACTTGGGACTTAATGAACGATGCATTCAAAACTCAATTCGAGCATGGGAATACTACAGAGATCATCATAGGGGAATTAGAAAACTTGAGACTAGGTCTAGGTGAAAAGTTTCTAGAGTTTGTAACTAGGGCCAAGGCACTAATGGCTAAGTTGCCAGATCCTCCACATGATTTCTTTATTAAGAAATGGTTAGCTAAGCCACTTCCAGTGACCACACAATGTAAAATCAAGGAATTAGTGTTGCCAATAGCCTCCATAGAGGAGTTCATCAATACAACTACACAACTAGAGCAAATAAGGCAACAATATGGATCAAGTTCTTCTCAACTACCGTATTCTACAGAAATGGAGGATCTAGTAATCCAGCTAAAGAAAGAGTTGGAGGGCTCAAAAAGGAATAAGCCCCATAAAGAGGAGGAGAATGTTGTTACTCAGTTGAGGAGAGAGATTGAGGCATTGAAGCTACAAAAGGAAGAGGAAGCCCAAGCAGAAGAGTTGGCTCAGCTTCGACAGGAGTTGCAAGAACTCAAAGGGGGTGGCATCAAAAGTGGGCTATGGTGTACCATGTGCAACAAGCAAGGTCATGTAGTAAGTGAATGTCCTCTGTTAAGTGTAACTTGCCAACTATGGAGGAAAGCTCTTCATGAGGCCCAGGAATGTCACTCAAGAGGAATGCTTGCAACAACATATTGGACACAAAGAGGAGCCCTACCACAAGCAAATGTGATGGCGGCTGCACCTAATGAAGGTAACAATTACAACCCTAGACATAGGGATAACTTTGGAAATGGGCCAAGGAGGCCAATTATTTGTTTGGAGAATGTGGGCACTACCAAAGCAGGTGCACTCTACCAGAAAAGGCGGGCCTCCTTGTAGGAATTGTCCAAAGGCCAAAGACCACTATACTAATTATTGTCCTAAGAACCAAGCATCTTCATCTCGGCCCCACATTCAAATGATTTGTGTGCGCAAAGAAGAAATGGTAGATCAAGTCAATATGTCGTCTCCATCTACCACGATGGTGCAGTTAGAAGAAATTGAATCTTTTACAGTGCAGACAAGAAGTAAGGGGAAGGCGCAAGCGGAAATAGGTCAAGAATCAAGGATTAATGGATTGAACAACGATAAAGAGACATCTAAAGGCAAAGCCACCACATGTGCAGACACAAGGCAAGAAGAAAATCTCATAGGTACCAGTGATACCATTGGACATGCATTCAATAGGGCTCGTGAGGAGTTTTATAAGTCATTTGGAGCCCATGCTATAAAGGAATAAGAAGCTTCCAGACTACTCAAGTCCATGAAAAAGGAGGTCAGTATTTTTTATTTAATAAAGATGGATGGGAAATTCAGGTAAGAACTCTTGCAGATAATTAATGAGGTGTCCACAACAAGTTTAGTGGCAAAGGCTACTGTTATGCATAAAGAATAAAATTGTAGGGGGAGCACCTCTCACAGATTATAAAAGCCCTCGGCTAATAGTCTCTATCAAAGGTCATGCGTTTCAAGGGGTTATTGTGGATGGTGGTTTTGGCAATAACTTGATGCCTGAACATACCATCAAAAGGATTGGAATACACCCCTCAAGACCTGCCAACTTCACTATAACACTGGTAGACCAAAGCATAGTAAAACCTATGGGAGTGGTCCCTAGAGTCCTAGTCAAGATACAAGGTACCATCTTTAACTTGGATTTTGTTGTTTTAAGGCTACCACAGGTAGAAGGAAGTTTCCCTCTATTAATTGGGAGACCTTGGTTGAGGCATGCCAATGCACTACATGACTGGGGTAAGGACACAATGTGGGTAAAGCAAGAGGGATAAGAGTTGCAGCATATATTTTTAGAAGAAGGACCAGACAATCAAAGACACACCAGCATGATGCAGACAATTGGTATTTGTATGGAAGAAGAATTTTTGGACAACCCAAGCGGGATCTATTTGAAGGAGCAAATTTATATGGAGCTGAAAATATGTTGGCTTGGCTCCATGCAGAAGACCTATCTTCCTGCTATGGAATTTTTCCAAACGCAATTAGAGGGGAAGCATATGAAGAAAAAGAGGACATCATTCAGGTTATTGACTCGAGTGAGACAGTATCAGTCAAAGGCCATAGAAGAGAGAAGAAAAGAAAACCCCTTAAGTGCAGCAATGATGAAGCTACTTCAAATCCTAAATCAAGGGCTAGTTTGTTATGGATAGTGGTATGGATATCATATGTTATGTGAATTTTTATGATAGTAAGTGCAGGGCTTTACAAGGATGTGGAAGGAGTACCTGCAAGTCTTTGGAAACAGAGGGCTCCATTGGATGAAGAAGCTGGAATAGTAAAAATGGAATTTTGCAGATTAAGTCATAAAGTAGCTGAAACAAAGATACAAAAGATGCAGTATGGAGGAGATAATATTTTAGTGAAGGATGTGGGGTGGCCCTATCAAACGGTCAGTACACCCAAAATAAAGACAAAACAAATGAGTCACACTACAATTGGAGATTATGGAGGGGTTTCCCTTAGCCATCATATCATGGTTAAAGGCCTATCATCAAAGCACTTGAAGATTCATGGATCATCTGGAACCTGCAAAATTTATCCAGGTTGTACATAGCCTTCTCATGTCATGTTTGCTTAACTTTTAGTAGTTTTTATCCATTTTCATGCTTGTTCTTTGCTTTTTAGCAAATTTAGCAGCCCTTTCATAGTCCTTGGCATAAGTACAATTTTTGGAAAGTTTTGGGAAATTTTCAAGCATTTTTAGAATTTTTCTAGATTTTTTTCATCCTTTTCAATTTTCATTTTCGTGGTAAATTGGAGGAATAAAGGAAGCTCTCTATGGTTTGGAGTGAAAAAACTCGCCTAGACCTCTAGGAATTTTTTTGATAATTTTTTGGATTTTTCTTTTTGGATTTTTTCTATATTTTTCTCCAATTTTGGATGTTTTCACAAAAAAAACACCTCAGGGATTTTATTTTTTACCCATGAAAAAAAACTCGGAGAAAAAAAAACCCACCCGCCCCTCCCCCCCCTCCTCCCTCCCATTTCTTTTACTTTTCTTAATATATTTTATATTTATTATTTTGTCTTTTACTTATTTTATTTTATTTTTATATTTATTAATTTTAATTTTTTTACTTATTTTGTAATTATTTATTTTTTGTGCGTGCCCAAAAAAACCAAAAAAAAAAAGAAAAGAGAGGAAAAAATATATTTTTATTTGTAAATAATTAAAAAATATATATATTTTTTATTATCGTAGTCCAAAGCTTTTACCTCTAGATTGTGCCTCGGATGGCAACTGTTTTCAAACTTGTGGTCATTTTCATGTATTTTAGCACCTCTGGACTCATTTTCTGCCTTATGTTTTCCAAAATCCCACCTTTTTCTGACTTTTGGTCAAACCTCACATGTTTTGAGCAGATTCCTCACGTGTCTTTTATTCCACACATGGTCCACATGGTCTATTCTCACCTCATTTTACCATATGTTGCACATTTTCACAATTGCACCCTCTGTAGCTCTACTGATTGCTCATTTTGGCCCTTTGCAGACCCCATAATCCTACTTCCTCACCCTCCCTTTACACTTTTGACCAGCCCTATCCTTACCCCTCCCTGCCCTATCCATCTCAGCCCCCTCAGCCCTCCCTTCCCCCTCCTTTCTACCCTCCCATTGCCCTCCTTTGCTTTTCCATGAAAAAATTCCACTTTTGGGTTCTTCTCTGGTGTTTGTTCTCTCCTGCTTCTGGTGGACTTGGTAGCTGCTCAGGTGTCCTTTCGAAGATTTCGTAGCAGGAGAATCATGGTATCATATCTGCTCAAAGTTTTTGATGTATCAACAGGACGGAGAGCACATTAGGTGATGGGCAACTGTTGAGCCCATAAAAGTCATATTGGTCAAAGTCAACCATAGTCAAAGTCAACTATAGTCAAAGTTAAGTATAATCAAAGTCAAAAGGTCAAAGTCAAACTAGTCAAAGTCAACATGTTCAAGGTCAAAAGTCAAAATGGGCAAAGTCAAATTTTTCAAAGTTCATGTGTCAACGTGCACAAGTAGTGCACAATTAATTGTTCACAAAGGGTAAAATTGCATAAAGTTGGCTGTAGGTTGCAGAGGTATTTCTGGAATTTCTCTAAGGTTCAAAGTGTTTTTAAAGTGTTTTGGAAGGTTCAGATGAACCCTCTCTTAGGTGCACAAGTGAAGAATTAAAAGGCAAAATGTGAAGGTATGTGAAGCGGCAGCGTACGCAAAAGTGAAAGTATGGCCCCCCAATTAAAATTTTTGTTTTAGTCTAAAGTCACTACAGGAAAAAACAGGGATTCCTTGGCTGCCCACTTTTGGAGAAAATCTTGGGACATCAAAGCAAGCACCAAGATACTCTTGCAGTTAGGGGGGTACGTGAATCGACACTCAAATCAAGGCAAGGCATTATTCCTGAGAGAATAAGCAAGGTGAGCATAGTCTAAGCTAGGAAGAGAGAGAAGTGCAAGAGACACATAGTGTGCGATGCGGAGAAGTGAAGTGCAAGGTGTGCATGAAGAGTGACTAAGAAGTGTGGAGAGAAGTGCTAAGCTCACAACCAAAGATCCCAAGGTCCCCTTGAAGCTATGCGCATGCCAATAGAAGGTGTCCATCCCTCCCCCTTATTGGAAGCTTGGTGCAAGGTGTGCACAAGTGCACGCTTGGAGAAGGTGGAGGTTTGGTGGAGAGAAGGCGGGCAGCAAAAGGACCCTTGGGTATTTTGTATTTTGTGATTGTGCACTCTGTGGGATTTCGCACAGAAGCATTGGATTGTATTGTGTATCACCATTGTATTTTTCTTCTTATAATCAATTGATAGAGGCTTCTAGTATGTATCTTTCTTCTTACCTTTCCTTTCTCTCCTACAAACACGCAAATCCCTTTTTGGGTACAAGAATCCCCCAACAACCTCCTTGAATTCTACTACGTGCTCATAGGGATCTCTCGATGTGTCAAAACAATTCTTCATAGCCTTAACTAATTGAGTAGGCCTCAAAGTTCTAGGGTGGTCTCTTGGCCTAGGTAGGGGAAAACCGTCCCCACCCATGTGAACCCTATGATCCCTGAGTGGTTCTCTTTCAGCCGTCCACTCTCGATGGGGGCCCTCTCACATCTTGCATGAGGGATGAAACTACTCTCTGCACCTTCCTTGTTATCCTCTCTATGTCTGTGAGATGCATCAATACCCAAACTATCCTTGGATACTTGCGATCTTAGTAATCGAGAAACTAATTGTCCTCCCCATGTATACGCATGATGACCATGTTTTGTAACCTTATACACTTGTTCTGAGGTTTCATATAAGTATAGGTCCTTCCCTCAAACCTCTAGGTCCTTTAGTTCATAGATCGTGTTTGCTCTTGCAGTAGTAGGATGCTCTGGCCTATATCTCCAAAAGGCTTCATCGGTCTCCTTGTTCCAAAACAGTTCTATACTGCTATTGTCCTGGGGCATCCACTTAGGAGTTATCACCCTCGTTAGTACAAACTTTCCTCTCGGTGTTCTAGGTTCCTCAATATGCTTACCGTGTCCTTCTACCTCCATATCCATAGTTTTTACCGTCTCACCTAGTTCATTCATTGAGTTGACCCTAATTGCGATGATGTACATGGTCCCTTCTTTGTCTATGTAAGCCTCATTTTCAAAATCCATGGCTCGATGTTCTAATCCCATAGGTTGGTTAGGGTTATGTTGTTGAATTACTGACCTATGAAGGCCATCCTCAAGTACATGAGCATCGAATCTATTCGTATGGATATACTCCAACTGAGTCTTGTAGGGTCCGTCTATTTTGTCTACATGGGCTACATTAAAGGACACCCCTGTTCTACCCATGTTGAAAGACATATCTGTAGGGTCCCTCTGTCTTCTCTACATGGGCTACATTAAAGGACACCTCTGGTCTACCCATGTTGAAAGACATATCCATGTTGAGCCCACGATCGTGCTGTAGTCCTCACACTAGCCTCAGAAGAGCGCCTAAGTATTTTCCAGATCTCAGGTTCATTAATCCTAAGCTTACCTTATCCCGCTCACCCCTTTCATTAGGTCAATCACTTGGTTCTTTGTGCGTTTTCTTTAGAGGTTCTTGTCTTGTTCAAATTTATCACAAGGAATCCATTTAATATGTTTTCCTTTAATTCATTTGAGCGTTGCGTATTCAAATCACAAAATTCCTTTGGGCTTAATCCCTACACCCACTTGCTTCTTCTCTCATCGATCACTTATCACTCAATGAGTTAGGGAGAATCGTGGCTACTCTAGGAGTCCTAAGGCACTCCATTGATCACAATGTATTTTTGCTCAAAGAAATTGTCAACAAATAAAGAAATGGAAATTCCACTTACAACGTTCTCCAGGACTTAAGAAGTGGTTGTTTTGTCTTTGCCCAAGAATACGAGGTACTTGCCTGCTTCTCCCTTTGCCCTATGCCACACACACCAAGGTTCACAATTAATGGCCAAAAAATACCCCAAAATTTTGAAAAACCCTAATTTTTGTGTTTTGCCTAACATGCGTGATGGTCGGACACAATTGGGATTGTGTGTCACCATTGCAATGGTGTGACACCCACGATGGTCAGAGGTCACACTTATCAAGCCTTACGATGATCACACACAATCGCGACTGTCAAGTCACGATGGTGAGTCAGGGTCGTGATGATCAAGTCACGATGGTCAAGCTATGATGATTGCTGATAATCTCAATGGTGAGCTTATGATGGTCGGATGATGATGGTCAATCACAATCATGACGATCAAGCCATGACGGCCACTTAGGATCCCGATTGTCAAGCACCATTGTGCGATGGTAAGTCACTATCAGGATGGTGTGATGCAATCACGATGGCGTGAGCCAAACGCCACGACGGTCATTGATAGTCGTGACGGTCAGATGCAATCGTGATGATGTGTCATCATCGTGATGATCAGGAAATGATTGTTAAGGAAACACTCACGAATTTGACGCAACAAACAAAGAGAGAAATAGAATCTTCTGGAAAATCTACGCACAGGTGTACAGTATGTGAAGTTAGTGCGCGGTGTGCGCATAACAGAGCAATTAACCGCGGCGGGTGCGTAAGGCGCGTATAACGCGAATTGAAGAATGACAGGTCAGAGGAGCGCCAAAGAAAGTGTATATATATACAACAAGATTTGAAGAACTAGCAGAGACGATGATACACAGAGGAGAACGAGAGACAGATATAGAGAAGGAAGAGAGAAGACGCCATAGATCGCGTATGAGTGAAGAGAGATTTAGAAGTTCTCAGAAGACGCCATAGATCGCGTATGTACAGATGAATAACACAAGCCTGAAGTGTTGGGTCTTTTCATGTGAAGAGGGATGGTAATAAGAAACTACTCACCATAGGAGAGTTTCTGTAGCTTGAGCAAGAAGAGGCCAAGCTTACTTGTACACATCTTCTCTAATCAAAACACATGTTCATGTGGATGTCTGCACGTAATCTTTACTTGTGAAGAATCTGAAGCTATTTCGTGTTACGGTAGGAAGTTCCGTTTATCGTTAACTGTCACGACTCGTTACTAAACGTGCTTCAGTACCTTCTCTGTAAACGCATGAATAACAGTTTACTCAGGTTCAGTAATTTCCGGTCTGTTACAGTTTCTCAGAAAATAAGATTTTTCGGTAGAACAACGAAGTATAACTCGCAGCAGAGTTCGAAGTTTTGTATGAGAGATAGCTCATCTTGTAGCTAGACATCTCTACTTTAAGTTGATCACAGTTTCCGGTGAAATGGAGATGTACACACAGTACAAAAGTTAACCGGAAAGTAGCACTTCAGAACTGAGAAGTTTTTTCTTAAACTTTCTGAAGAGTTCATTAAGTGGAGAAAGCTCACGAATGACTTTCTCACTTCTTTTATGTTCACTTGAAGTAATTATAACCAAAGTAGCAGTTCATTTCGGTGAAGTTCCGGTACGGCTACGGTGTCAGTCCAGTGACAGTCTGGTGAAGTTCCGGTGGAACTTGTGTCGCAGGATAACACAGTTAAGGCGACGTTAATTAGGCTGAGCTATTGTTGATTACAGAGGTGTTCTGAATCACTCTAGTTTAGCACTCTATTGCGGTGGCGCGGCATTTTCCGCAGGCCTGACAGAGTTCAAGCCTTGTCGCGAAACCCACCTTCAGGGCGAAAGTAATTCCGCACCAGTGGTATTAGAGCTGAAAGTTTTTCGCCAACAATTGGTATCAGAGCAGGTTAGTTTTCCAAGAATCGGTATAAGAGCCGGATCATTCCACGAGAGGAAGAAGATCATGGCAGATCATGTCCAAATTGATAAACTAGACAGAGATAATTATCCCGCATGGGTAATGCGCATGGAAGCCTTACTTATGAGTAAGGACTTAATGACGTACGTGACCGGAGAAGAAAAGAAGCTGACTTTCGAAGATGATAGTCAACCGGAAAAAGAAGAACTAGACGCCCTAAAGCTGTGGCAAAAGAAAGATGCAACGGCAAGAGCCTACATCTACAACACTGTGTCAGATCATCTGCTACCGCACATTAGAGGTCTGGAGAAAGCAGAGGACATATGGAGTGCATTGGAAGATCACTTCCAAAATACTAGGAAAGCTAGGAAGGCCAGCCTATGGTCCGAGTTCACAACGTTCAAAAAGAAGCCGAGTCAAAGCATCAGTGACTACTCATTAAAATGAAGGATCTAGCAGATAGTCTTGGATCCATAAATGAAGAAGTCGAAGATCATAGATTGATAGCGCAAGTGCTCACAGGTTTGAGAGGAGATGAAAGGTGGAAACCTTTCGTACTATCAACTGAACTCTCCCTAAATCATTTTGTACCAGAGTTAAATCAGCTGCTTGGTTTGATGCTCACATATGAGCAAGACCTGAAAGGAGACGCAGATAAAGGACATAGCTCTGCAATGTACATGAAGAACAAGAAGAAAGACAAAGGTAAGTCAAAAGACGAAGAAGAATCAAGTTCTCAGGCCTATTACGCAAGAGGGAAAGGCACTGGCAGAGGAAGAGCAAGAGGAAAAAGTAGTCAGAATACTAACAAGAAAGTCTGCTGGATTTGCGGACTAAGTAATCATCTGGCGCATGACTGTTGGCACAACCAACAGGGATCAAATCAAAGCGAGAACAATAATAGCAGAGGCAGAAGTGGAAGAAATCAGAGTAACTTCCAAAGAGGAAGACAAAGCCAAAGAGGAGGCTACGGTAGAGGTGGAACAAGAAGTTGGGGACAGAGCCAATCCTACAACACCACCTACAACAACTACGCAAATGACACACAGAATGAAAGTCATACATCATTGATGATGAACTCAATCAGCACATCTGATAACGAAGATCTAAAGGTATTTTACATTGACTCTGGATGTTCTAATCACTTGTTAGGAAATATAGAACTAATGTCAGAACTAGAGAAAGGTAGTTCTAATCACACTGTTCAAACAGGTGACAATACAAGACACAAAGTACAATCAATCGGGAAAGTGAAATGCAAGAGTGGAGCAGATTTGCTAACCAATGTTTTATATGTTCCAACAATACCGAAAAATCTGATCAGTGTGGGACAGATAGTCAAAAAAGGTTTTCAGGTCAGATTTACAAACAAAGGAGTATTTGTAGAAGATCCCAAGAACGGATATTATCAGATCGTTTCTGGTAAGAAAGAAGGCAGACTCTTTACCTTAAGAGTACAAGGGAACATTGGCCAAGCGCTGCTCACACATGATGAAAAGGTAATTACAGAACTTGATCTCTGGCACAAGAGATTAGGTCATTTTCACGAAAAAGGAATCAAAGCTATGATAGCGAATCAGTCTGTACTGGGATTACCGAACGTACAGAACCAACATATGATTCACAAATGCGAAGCCTGTCAAATGGGAAAAGCCCACAGGTTACCTTTCCAGAAGAAAGGATTCAAACATGACAGTGTACTGGAACTCATACATACAGATGTATGGGGACCAACGAAAGAAGGATCAATCAGCGGATCAAGGTACTATGTTTTATTCATTGATGATGCAACAAGGTGGATAACTCTTTATGTTTTGAAGGAAAAGTCAGAAGTGTTTGGAGCCTTCAGGAATTTTCATGCATATGCTGAAAGGCTTACCGGACGAAAACTTAAAAGACTGAGGTCTGATGGAGGGGGAGAATACTTCTCCCGAGAATTCAATGACTATCTTTGGAATGCAGGTATTAAGAGAGAAATAACCTGCAGATATACACCACAACAAAACGGTGTACCAGAAAGGAGAAACCGAACTCTAGTCGAGTTTGCACGAGCTATGCTAAAAGAAAAAAATTGCCCAGATTATCTTTGGGCTGAAGCCGTAAACACAGCTACATACTTGGTAAACAGGTTACCATGTATAGCGTTAGAAGGAATGACCCCTTATGAAGCTTGGTGGGGAAAGAAGCCAACACTTGATCACTGCAAGGTGTTTGGATCAGTAGCGTATGCTTATGTACTGTCTCAACTCAGACATAAGCTTGAACCAAAAGCAGAGAAATATGTATTCGTTGGATATGATTAAAAGCAGATGGGTTACAGGTTATGGAGCCCTCTAACCAAACATTTTACTGTTTCCAGAAATGTAACATTTGATGAACAGAAAAGCTGGTATGCAGATCAGAGTCATACAGCTGAAGAATTTGAAGAAGAGATAAAAGGAAAAGAAAAAGGTAAAACAATCGTACAGGTAAACAAAGAAGACGAGGCAAGCACGTCCAGGATCACAACAGGTATAAGGAACGAAGATGAAGACGGGTACTCAGACACACACGAAGAATATGAGCTAAGAAGGTCAAACAGAGTAAGAAGACAACCGGAAAGATACTCGTATGATACATCATATATGACTCAACAAGATTATGCATATATGGTTAAAGAAGAGGAGGAGCCTCAGAGCTATGACGAAGCCAAAGGCAAGAAGCAATGGCAAGAAGCAATGGCAAGAAGCAATGGAAGAAGAACTCACCGCACTCGAAGAGAACAAGACATGGGAGCTTGTTCCTAAACCAAACGGTAAGAAAGTAATTGGAAATAAATGGGTGTTCAAAATAAAGAAACTTGCAGATGGAAGGATAGCCAGACATAAAGCGAGACTGGTTATCAAGGGCTATGCTCAGACGCATGGCATAGACTATGACGAGACGTTCAGTCCGGTGGCAAAGATGTCAACCATAAGAACAGTGATTGCTATAGCAGCATCAAAAGGATGGAAGCTAAGTCAGCTAGATATAAAGAATGCATTTCTGAATGGATATATATCAGATGAAGTCTATATGGAACAACCGGAAGGGTTTATAAGTTCCAGATACCCAAATTTTGTTTGCAGGTTAAGAAAAGCACTTTATGGACTGAAGCAAGCTCCAAGAGCTTGGAACTACAGACTCGTGAAGTATCTGAACGAACTTGGATACCAAAGTTTGAAGGCAGATGCAAGTCTACTCATCAAAAGGACAGAAGAAGGAATGATCTACATTTGTATTTATGTAGATGACATAATAATTACAGGTACCTCAGATGCAGGAATCACAGAGGTAAAGAAATTGCTAGAGAAGGAATTCAAGATCAGTGACCTAGGAAAGTTATCATACTTTCTAGGTATGGAAATCACATATACAGATCATGGTGTATATGTCACACAAGAAAGGTATCTCCTGAACTTACTGAAGAAGTTCAATATGGAAAATTGCAGAGAAGCTCCAACACCGCTTGAAGTAAATCATAAACTCAGCAAATATAGTGGAACAGAATTCAAGGATATGAAGAAGTATCAATCGTTAGTAGGAAGTTTAATATATGCTACGCTAACAAGACCGGATCCTAGTTTTTCGGTGGGAGTTCTCTCACAGTTTATGCATTGTCCGACAGAGCAACATTGGGTTGCAGGACAAAGAGTTCTCAGATATATCAAAAGAACTATAAAGGAAGGATTATATTATCCTTTTACGTCAGATATAAAGCTCAGAGCATATAGTGACTTAGATTGGGCAGGAAGTCAAGATGACCGAAGATCAACGCACGGGTATATGATATACCTAGGAGATAAGCTGGTAAGCTGGTGTTCGAAGAAGCAACACACAGTAGCCTTATCATCAACAGAAGCAGAATACAAGGGACTGGTAGAAGCAGCAAAAGAAGTAATATGGATGCAGACTTTACTCAAAAGCATGGGTATAGATCAAAGTATACCGATCATACATGGAGATAATATGAGCTCGCTGTATCTTGCAGCGAATCCTGTGTTTCATGCAAGAACAAAACACATAGAGATTCAGTATCATTTCCTAAGGGAAAAAGTAATGGAGAAAGAGATAGAAATAGTCTACACTCCTACGAAAGATCAGATTGCAGATATTCTGACAAAGAGCTTGGATGGAACAAAAACAAACAGATTCAAAGAGATGGCAGGAATAAAAGAAAGAAAGATATATGAAAGACCGGAAGAGGTCAAATTAGTGATTGAGGGGGAGCTCTTAAGGAAACACTCACGAATTTGACGCAACAAACAAAGAGAGAAATAGAATCTTCTGGAAAATCTACGCACAGGTGTACAGTATGCGAAGTTAGTGCGCGGTGTGCGCATAACAGAGCAATTAACCGCGGCGGGCGCGTAAGGCGCGTATAACGCGAATTGAAGAATGACAGGGCAGAGGAGCGCCAAAGAAAGTGTATATATATACAGCAAGATTTGAAGAACTAGCAGAGACGATGATACACAGAGGAGA
>CM035416.1:137982590-138185090 GCA_020310875.1 Ceratopteris richardii
TTAGAGAATTATGCAAAACACTGGACAGGTGTATGAACCAAAATAGCAAGTTCTTCACCTCTGAGCTAACTCCAACCTATCTGTTTTGATCTACCTTTTTGAGAATGATCTTCCAAGGTACATAGGGTGTCTAATACATCCATTGGCAAGCTAAAAGGGCCCACCATATACTCCTGGAGTTCATTTGGCTGGTGTAGATCAAGGATTTTGCAACACCTTTTCATCTTCAAGCACATACCTATCCATCTCTTCATAGTGGTATCAGAGCAAGGTTGGACAACATGGCAGATGGATTTCCTTCATCAATTGACAAATTGGACAGAGGTAACTACTCAGCTTGGTCATTAAGAATGGAAGCTTATCTCCAAGGTAGAATTTTATATGGTTATGTGGCTGGAGATGAAGTTATGCCAAGTTTCAGGAACAAAAGTCAACCAACACAAGAAGAGCAAGAAAGATTGAGCACATGGTGCTCCAAGGATGCACTTGCAAGGTCTTTTCTCCTCAACTCTATCTCAGATTTTTTGTTTCCTCACATTAGAAGTTGTAAGACATCTCAGGAAGTGTGGGATGCACTTGAGGCTTTCTTCTCTTCAAGTATTAAAGCTAGAAAGCATCAATTATGGCTGGATTCACAACTCTCAAGAAGGCTCCCAAACAAAATGTGACTGATTTTGTCACAAAGCTCAAGGACATAGCAGATCAGTTGGGAAGCATTGGAGAGGTAATAGATGATGAGCAAATTGTAAGGCAGGTCATCAATGGCTTGAAGGTAGATGACAAGTAGGAAGCATTCACCACAGCTATGGATTTGTACATGGACATGCATGTACCTGATTTCAATACACTCATTGGACAACTACTTACTCAAGAGGCAAAGCTTATAAAAAATGGAGAAATCTCTAAAGGTAATCAATCTTCAGCTTTATACACTGATAAAAGCAAGTCCAAAGATAACAAAGGAAAGGCAAAGAAAGTGGATGATGAAGCAGGTACATATCAAGCTAACTATGCAGGTAGAGAAAGACATGGCAGAGGTAGAGGAAGAGGAGGTAGACAAGGCAGGGGGAGATCCCAAGTCTCCAACTCATGTTCTATTTGTGGATTAACTAATCATACAACTGAAAATTGCTTTAGGAATTCCAAGAATCAAAGAGGCAGATGATACAATAGAGGAAGTTATGGCTACTCAAGAGGAAGGTTCAACAATTATCATGGCAACTACAACAACTACAATCATTCAAACTATCAAGGAGGCTACAAAGGAAGGAGAGACTTCAATAACTACACAGAAGACTCAAACAAAGAGGATTCATTATTGATCATGAACATGGCTATGCCACAAGGTAAATCTGATGAGCATGTTTTCTACATAGATTCAGGTTGTTCAAATCATGTGGCAGGAAATGTGGCACTCCTATCAGGTTTAGAAGATCCAAGGAATAAGCATGAGGTACAAACGGGAGATGACACAAAACATCCTGTGGAGAAAATAGGCAATGTCAAAGCACCTGATGGAAACATCAACCTACTCAGTAAGGTACCCTATGTCCCTACCATTACAAAGAATTTGATAATTGTTGGGCAAATAGTAGAGAAAGGTTGCAAGTCAGGTTCACAAAGGCAGGAGCATTTGTTGAAGATCCAAGTCAAGGATTCAGAAGAATTGCAAAAGGTGAAAAGACAGGTAGATTGTTCACATTTGAATTACAAGACACTAGAAACATTGATCTCTTTAATTATGGTAGTCAGACACTCACAGAATTGGAAGTATGGCACAAAAGGTTAGCACATATTGGTGAAAGGTCATTAAAGCAAATTTGCAGGGACCAAAGTGTACTTGGAATTTTTAACTTGTCAAAACAACATATGATTTATAAGTGTAGTGCATGTCAATTTGGAAAGTCTCACAGGTTACCATTCATGAAGAAATGTTATATACATGGAGATCTCTTGGAGTTGGTTCATACAGATGTATGGGGACCTAGCAAGGAAGCTTCAATATCTGGATCAAGGTATTATGTCTCCTTTATTGATGATTGCAGCAGATGGACTATCCTATTCTTAATGAAACACAAAGATGAAGTTTTTTCATGTTTCAAAAGATATTTGGCTCTTGTGGAGAATCAAACAGGTAAATCACTTAAAAGGCTAAGGTCAGATGGAGGGGGAGAATACTTCTTCCATGAGTTTGATTCTTTTCTTCAAGAAAGAGGAATCAAAAGAGAGGTAACTACAAGGTACACTCCTTAGCAAAATGGAGTGGCAGAAAGGAGGAATAGGACAATTGTTGAAGTTGCCAGGTCTATGTTAAATAAAAAGCATTTACCTAATTACTTATGGGCTGAGGCTATATCTACAGCCACTTACTTGATTAACAGGTTGCCTTCAAAATCCCTTGATGGGATGACTCCATATGAGGCTTGGAATGGAAGAAGACCAAGCTTAGATCATTGTAAAATTTTTGGATTTATTGCTTTTTCTCATGTTCCTTCACAGGTTAGAGGCAAGATGGATCCAAAGGCAGAAAGGTGTGTATTTATTGGATATGACAATAATCAAAAGGGCTATAGGTTATACAACCCTACCAACAAAGGATTCTTGGTAAGCAGAGATGTAGTTTTTTATGAAAATAATTCATGGTATGAAGATTCATGCAGGAAGGTCAATTTACCATATGATCTTGAAGAAGATTTTCCAAAGCTTGGTAGAGAACAAATTTAAGGTCGAAGAAAAAGATACCTCAGAGGATGATGAAGAATCTCATATGGAAAAGATCAAAGCATGGAAGTCTAAAGGTAAAGCAAAATTGCAAGAACTTGGACATGAGGCAGAATCATCACATCATGGCCTAAGAAGATCTATGAGGGAAAAGAAAAAACTAGAAAGGTATGGGTTTGACACCTCATTACTAACGAAACATTCTATCTACATAGCATAGGATATAAACCAAGAGGAGCCATCATCCTTCGAAGAGGCCAAAGCAAAAACAAAATGGAAGCATGCAATGAAGGAAGAGATTGAAGCACTTGAGGAAAACAACACTTGGGATTTGGTGCCCAAGAATTCATCCATGAAGGTAATAGGCTCAAGATGGGTCTGTAAACTCAAGAAGAATTCTGATGGTTCCATTAACAGGTATAAGGCAAGGCTTGTAGCAAAAGACTTTGCACAAACTCAAGGAATTGATTATGAGAAGACCTTCTCTCCTGTGGCAAAGATGCCTACTATTAGGGTTTTGCTTAGTATTGCCTCTTCCAAGAATTGGAAGATACTTCAACTAGATGTAAAGAATGCATTCTTGAATGGTTGGATAACAGAAGAGGTATATATGGCACAACCACCTGGTTTTGAGAATCAAGTTTATCTTGATTATGTGTGTAAACTTAACAAAGCATTGTATGGTCTCAAGCAAGCCCCAAGAGCTTGGAATTTCAGTCTTGTTTCATTCTTGCAGGACAAAGGCTTTCAACCAAGCAAGGCATATCCTTCACTCTTTATCAAAAAGAGTAACTATGAGGTCATCTACTTATGTGTATATGTAGATGATATTATACTGATAGGAAATGATGCAGGTGGTATGAAGAAGATCAAAGATCAGATGAGAGAAGACTTCAAGATAAGTGATTTGGGTTCACTTACCTACTTCCTAGGCTTGGAAGTTGTCTACAAAGATCATGGTTTGTTTCTCATTCAAAGAAAGTACATTAAGGACATTTTGGCAAAATTCAAGATGCAAGATTGTAAGATTGCAGGTACTCCAATGGAGGTCAATCACAAATTGAGCTCACATGAAGGTGAACTCATAGAGGACATCACATCATATCAAATTCTAGTGGGTAGTCTCAACTATGCCACATGGACAAGAGTAGATATATGTTACAGTGTGAGTGTGCTAAGTCAATTTATGCACACACCAAGGAAACCACATATGGATGCTGCCAAAAGGATTCTCAAGTATCTCAAAGGAACCATAAATGAAGGACTTTATTATCCTTATGTATCTGATTTAGGTTTGAAGCTATTTTCTGATGCAGATTGGGCTGGCTCCAAGGAAGATAGAAGGAGCACTTCAGGTTATCTTACCTTTGTAGGTTCAAAGCTTATTTCATGGTCATCCAAGAAGCAACCCACACTTGCTCTCTTTTCTACTAAAGCTAAATATAGAGGTCTTGCCATAGCTACACAAGAAGCTATGTGGATGAAGACATTATTCAAAGATCTTGGATTGGACTTTGAAACTCAAACTATTTTTGGTGACAATATGAGTAGTATTCACTTAAATGCTAATCCTATTTTTCATGCAAGGACTAAACATATTGAAGTTCGTTATCACTATGTAAGAGAAAAGGTTCTAAGAAAAGAGATTCAAATATCATATGTGTCCACTCATCAATAATGTGCAGATATTCTAACCAAAGCATTGGATGGTACAAAGCTCTGTAAATTCAAGGCTATGATTGGTTTGGAGGTAATCTTGGAAGATTGAAGACCTCAAGCATACTTGGCTTGAGGGGGAGCTATTGGAGAAAGTCTATGACAAGCCTAAGTATTGGCTTGAGTCCCACAAAGTGAAAGAAGAAGCCTTAAAATGAAGACTATGTAAAGTTCACTTGTGAACTACCTCTTGTAACTTTTGAAGACTTTACTTAATGTAAAAGTGAAAGAATCTTAAGTGGTTGATTCCACTTGATCAAAAAGGGAAAGAGGAGCCACAAATTCGTGATTTGTGGTAGGTAGAGAATCAAATAAATCACTAATTCATTGGAGAGTGATTGAGGGAAAGCCTCCCAAGCTCAACTATAAATAGATGGCAGTTTTAGTTGTGGTTAGAAAGACCTATGTGAAGACCTCCAAGAGCTGAGCTTTATGCCATATCAAGGTGTGATTCCAAGGCACACATATGTATCAATAAGTCCATTGTATTGTACAAGCAATATACTTTCATTTTCATTATCATTTGGGTTCATATTTCCATGTTCTTGTGAAGTGTACTACTCACTGCCATATCTCTTAGTTTTCTCAGTCAAATTGCAGAGCTAGTTTCTCTGAGCCAGGAGCATCATTTTTACTACTCTAACTTGTTAAAGTTAGCTTATTAAGTCTACTATATGCTCACCAATTTTCATTTCATTTGGATGTTGTAATCTTCAGTTATGTTTAGTTTAACTCAACATTGTCTATTCATTTTCACTTCTCTATCAGGTACCCGATTTTTTTACTCATCTTTTGAGAGCTGTTTCTCAGTGTGTACTTACCCAAATTCAATGATGTAAATCTTGTTAGATTTAGGTGACTGTCTAGTATACGCATACAAAGTTTCATAATCATTGGACTATTAAATCTGGAGTTAGGATCATTTTTCGGCTCACTAGTCTCAAACTGTAGCAGCCCGTGAAAATCAGGATGATGTCATCACTTGCTAAACATCATTCTCAGTGTGTGGTTCATTATTTTTTATGAGATTACTCTTTAAAGTTATCTCTTTAAGTTAACTAGACTTCCCCAAGAGGAATTAAGTTAATTGCTGCTATGCTCAGAGAATTATGCAAAACACTAGACAGGTCTATGAACCAAAATAGCAAGTTCTTCACCTCTGAGCTAACTCCAACTTATCTGTTTTGATTGATCTCTTTGAGAATGATCTTCCAAGGTACATAGGGTGTCTAATACATCCATTGGAAAGCTAAAAGGGCCCACCATATACTCCTGGATTTCATTTGGCTGGTGTTGATCAAGGATTTTGCAACACCTCTTCATCTTCAAGCACATACCTATCCATCTCTTCACACTCTTGACTAGGTCATGTTTTGCAAAACTTGACACTGTTATGGCTGATTTGCAGCATACTTTTGATGTCACTTATATTGGTCTTTTGAGCTGCTATCTTGGCATCCAATTTGTATCCGTTGAGGGGGGAATTGTTATGCATCAAGCTAACTATTTTGAAAAACTACTTGAATGTTTTGACTTTGAGGATTCCAAGCCAGTTTCCATACCAGTTGAGATAGGATTTAGGTTCTCAGTTGAGGATTCCAGTGATGCATTTGACACTTCTCTTTATCAGGAAGTTGTGGGATGTCTTATATGTGCATGCAACACAAGGTCAAATATACAGTATGCAGTTTCCCAATTAACTCAATTCATGCATAACCCTGGCACTAAGCATTGGCAACTGGTGAAACGTGTGTTGAGATATCTCAAAGGCACTTTGAGCTTAGGTCTCTTTTATGGAAGAGATATTCATCCATGCTTGCTTACTCATGTGTTCACTAGCAGTAATTGCTTTTTCCTTGGAGACTCCTGCATATCTTGGCTAAGTAAGAAGCAACCTAGAATGGTGACATCGAGTTGTGAAGCTGAGTATAGGGTAGTTTTCACAACTACAATGGAGTGTGTATGGCTAAGATGCCTATGAATGGATCTTTGCATGGAGATTGATGTTGCAATGCATATTCTCACTGATAGTCTGACTACATTGGATGTTGCACAAAATGTAGTGTTTCATGCACGGACCAAACATATTGAGGTGCATTATCACTATGTCAAAGAGTGCCCTCATGCAAGACATATTGATTTGTTATATGTTCCTATACAAGATAATGTGGCAAAACTATTCACCAAATCTCTTCCATGGGAAAAGTATAAAGCTTTTCACAAAGCTTTAGGCTTATTACCTTCTATGGGCTGATCTATCACTCTTTGTATGTGTTCACATCATTTGCTGCAGGGGGGTTTGTTACACTTATGTGTTCCTCCAATAGCTTTGATGTGAATCTTTTTCCCTATATATGGGCACTTGTTACTCTAGAGCTGGCTAGAGGTCTTTTCCCCATGTTACCACATACATGATTCACTCATATGTGATGGTACTTTGTACTTAGGGATACTATTCAACTCTTACTTCAATGGAGGTGATGAGAGATGTGGCAGAATCATCTCAACCAACTATAAGAAGATCTACTAGAGAGAAAAGGAAGCTAGAAAGGTATGGTTATGACACAACCTTGGCCACTATGCATTCCATTTACATTGCTCAGGATAGAAACTCGGAAGAACCATCAACATATGAAGAGGCCAAGAAGAAACCTGAATGGAGAGATGCCAGGGAAGAAGAGATAGAAGCTCTTCAAGATAATCAGACTTAGGAATTGGTTCCCAAGAAACCATCTATTAAGATCATTGGATCAAGGTGGATTTACAAGGTAAAGAAGAGATCTGATGGCTCAATAGGTACAAAGCAAGGCTTGTGACTAAATAATTTGCTCAAACCCCAGGTACAGATTATGAAGAGACATTCTAACCGATAACAAGGATGCCTACAATCAGAATAGTCATGAGCATAGCATATTCTAAGAATTGGAATATCTATCAAATGGATGTTAAAAATGCTTTTCTTAATGGTTCGATTTTAGAAGAGGTATACATGGCTCAACCTCATGACTTTGAAGATAAAACATATCCAGAACATGTATGCATATTGAAGAAAGCCTTGTATGGCCTAAAGCAAGCTCCTAGAGCTTGGAGGCATAGATTGGTCAATTTCACTACCATTATTTCAAAGAAAAGATCATTAGTAAGGAGATACAACTCTCATATATATCCACACATCAATAATGTGCAAATATGATGACAAAGGCATTGGATGGAAGAAAATTGAATAGGTTCAAATAAATTATTGGTTTGCAATAAGTTATGAAGGATTGAAGACTCAAGCATCTTAGGCTTGAGGTGGAGTTGTTGGTAGATTTAGCAAGCCTAAGTGCTTGGCTAAATATTCATGACATCACATTGATTTATGAACCTCACATAGAGGATCACATATGAGCTCCTAATTATACATTTAATTGTATTCACCATGGATAAAATGTGAAAAGAGAAGAATCCCGTAAATTTAGGAAGTTGAACCTGTTGGAGATAGATGTCTGCAGAAGCACGCGAACAACACAAGGAAGAAGAAGAATTTTGGAGCACAACACACAAGACTGAATGTATTACTAGAGAATGTACAAAGATAAGTAGCCCATTAGGGCCATAGGCGTATATACAAGTCGGGGGAAAAAAACCTCCTAAAGAGGGAAAAAAGTGCCCCGGCGGTCCTAGTGTGTTCACACGCATCACTACCTAAATATATCAACAAATCCCCCCCGGGAGTGATGCGGTGAACAAGTAGCTGGCACTCATGTATAAGGAAGTGCCAAGCTATGTGGAAATCACTCCACAAAAGGAAGTAAGCCCAAAGCTTTGCGGAAAGCTTCAAACTTCTCCCTAGGTAGAGCCTTCGTGAAAAGGTCTGCAATGTTCTCCTACGTGGGCACATATGCCAAGCTGATCTCCCCAGCAGAGAACCTCTCCTTGACATAGTGATAATGCACCTCAATGTGCTTAGTGCGAGCATGGAACACAGGGTTGCTCGCAACTGCCAATGCGCTATGACTGTCAATGAAGATGGTGGTGGCAGAAGACTGGCCAACACCCAAATCAGCCATAGGGCGTCTAGGCCACACACTCAATAGTCACTGTGAAAGCTACCCTATACTCAACCTCACAACTGGAAGTGGCCACAGTAGGCTGCTTCTTGCTCAACCAAGATATACATGAGCTACCAAGCATGAAGCAAAAACCACCGGTGGACACACAATTTTCATAGCAACCAGCCCAATCTGAGTCAGAAAAAGCATGCAAATCTGGCGATAGTGATCCCCCCTTGGGATAAAACAACCCAAGTAGCCGAGTACCACTCAAGTCGCGAAAGATACGCTTAACCGCCTTCCAATGCGTGACTCCTGGGCAATGCATAAACCTGCTCATCTGTGAGACAGCAAACTGAACATCCGGCCGAGTAATGCATAAGTAAATCAAGCATCCAACAGCCTGCTGATAGAGAACAACATCAAATCCATCTCGAACATCATGAAGACTCAATTGTAAACCTGTCTCCATAGGAGTGGCAATAGGCTTACAGTCTTCAAGGCCAAAACGCTACAATAATGTGTCAATATATTTCGTTTGACACAAAGCCATTCCACGATCAACTTGCATAAATTGAATGCCCAAATAGTGATGCAAATGCCCCAAATCAAACATCTCAAATGAGGCATGCAAATCAGCCTTGAAATCAGCAATATGCTTCTCAATAGGACCAGTAAGCAGCATGTCATCAATGTAGACAACAATGATCAGAAGCACATCATTAGCACGCTTAACATATAAGGTGCTTTCACTTGGACTGTTCTCAAAACCATGTGCAACCAGATAGGCATGTATTTTCTCATACCAAGCACGTGGTGCTTGCTTTAAACCATATAATACCTTCTTTAACCTGCATACCTGGTTTTCATGCCCTTTCTGCACAAAGCCATGGGGCTGAAAAACATACACTTCTTCATGCAAGTCACCATTCAGAAATGCTGTTTTAATGTCCAACTGATGTACATTCCAACCATGATGGGCTGCAAGTGTAGAAATGCTCCGAATAGTAGTCATACGGCATGTGTTGGAGCAGGTCTATGACAAGCCTAAGTATTGGCTTGAGTCCCACAAAGTCATAGAAGAAGCCTTAAAATGAAGACTATGTAAAGTTCACTTATGAACTACCTCTTGTAACTTTTGAAGAGTTTACTTAATGTAAAAGTGAGAGAATCTTAAGTGGTTGAGTCCACTTGATCAAAAAGCGAAAGAGGAGCCACGAATTCGTGATTTGTGGTAGGTAGAGAATCAAATCAATCATTGATTGATTGGAGAGTGATTGAGGGAAGTTAGCCTCCCAAACTCAAGTATAAATAGATGGCAGCTCTAGTCGTGGTTAGAGAGACCCATTTGAAGAGACCAAAGCAAAAACGGAATGGAAGCATGCAATGAAGGAAGAGACTGAAGCACTTGAGGAAAACAACACTTGGGATTTGGTGCCCAAGACTTCATCCATGAAGGTAATAGGCTCAAGATGGGTCTATAAACTCAAGAAGAATTATGATGGTTCCATTAACAGGTATAATACAAGGCTTGTAGCAAAAGGCTTTGCACAAACTCAGGGAATTGATTATGAGGAGACTTTCTCTCCTATGGAAAAGATGCCTACTATTAGGGTTTTGCTTAGTATTGCCTCTTCCAAGAATTGGAAGATACTTCAACTAGATGTAAAGAATGCATTCTTGAATGGTTGCATAACAGAAGAGGTATATATGGCACAACCACCTCGTTGTGAGAATCAAGTTTATCCTGATTATGTGTGTAAAGTTAACAAAGCATTGTATGGTCTCAAGCAAGCTCCAAGAGCTTGGAATTTCAGGCTTGTTTCACTCTTGCAGGACAAAGGTTTTCAACCAAGCAAGGCAAATCCTTCACTCTTTATTAAAAAGAGTAACTCTGAGATCATCTACCTATGTGTATATGTAGATGATATAATATTGACAGGAAATGATGCAGATGGTATGAAGAAGATCAAAGATCAAATGAGAGAAGAGTTCAAGATAAGTGATTTGGGTTCACTTACCTACTTCCTAGGTTTGGAAGTTGTCTACAAAGATCATGGTTTGTTTCTCACTCAAAGAAAGTACATTAAGGACATGTTGGCAAAATTCAAGATGCAAGATTGTAAGATTGCAGGTACTCCAATGGAGGTCAATCACAAATTGAGCTCACATGAAGGTGAACTCATAGAGGACATCACATCATATCAAATTCTAGTGGGTAGTCTCAACAATGCCACATTGACAAGAGTAGATATATGTTACAGTGTGAGTGTGCTAAGTCAATTTATGCACACACCAAGGAAACCACATATGGATGCTGCCAAAAGGATTCTCAAGTATCTCAAACGAACCATAAATGAAGGACTTTATTATCCTTATGTATCTGATTTAGGTTTGAAGCTATTTTCTGATGCAGATTCGGCTGGCTCCAAAGAAGATAGAAGGAGCACTTCAGGTTATCTTACCTTTGTAGGTTCAAAGCTTATTTCATGGTCATCCAAGAAGCAACCCACAGTTGTACTGAAGCTTAATATAGAGGTCTTGCCATAGCTACACAAGACGATATGTGGATGAAGACATTATTCAAAGATCTTGGATTGGAATTTGGAACTCCAACTATTTATGGTGACAATATGAGTTCTATTCATTTGGCTGTTAATCCTATTTTTCATGCAAGGAATAAACATATTGAAGTTCATTATCACTATGTACGAGAGAAGGTTCTAAGCAAAGAGATTCAAATATCATATGTGTCCACTCATCAACAATGTGCAAATATTCTAACCAAAGCATTGGATGGTACAAAGCTTTGCAAATTCAAGGCTATGATTTGTTTGCAAGTAATCTTGAAAGATTGAAGACCTCAAGCATACTTTGCTTGAGGGGGAGCTGTTGGAGCAGATCTATGACAAGCCTAAGTATTGGCTTGAGTCCCACAAAGTCATAGAAGAAGCCTTAAAATGAAGACTATGTAAAGTTCACTTGTGAACTTCCTCTTGTAACTTTTGAAGAGTTTACTTAATGTAAAAGTGAGAGAATCTTAAGTGGTTCAATCCACTTGATCAAAAAGGGAAAGAGGAGCCACGAATTTGTGATTTGTGGTAGGTAGAGAATCAAATCAATCATTGATTGATTGGAGAGTGATTGAGGGAAGTTAGCCTCCCAAACTCAACTATAAACAGATGGCAGCTCTAGTCGTGGTTAGAGAGACCTATGTGAAGACCTCCAAGAGCTGAGCTTTATGCCATATCAAGGTGCGATTCCAAGGAAAACATATGTATCAGTAAGTCCATCTTATTGTACAAGCAATATACTTTCATTTTCATTATCATTTGGGTTTATATTTCCATGTTCTTGTGAAGTGTACTACTCACTGCCATGACTCTCAGTTTTCTCAGTCAGATTGCAGAGATGGTTTCTCAGAGCTTGGTGCATTTTTTTTAGTGATTTAACTTGGTAAAGTTAGCTCTACAAGTCTACTATATGCTCGTAAAGTTTCATTTCATTTGAGTATTGCAATCTTCAGTTATGTTCAGTTGAAGTCAACCCTGTCTGTCATTTTCACTTCTCTGTCGTGTACCCGACTTTTTCACTCACCTTGTCAGAACCATTTCTCAGTGGTTACGCATCCAACTTCAATGATTTAAAGCTTGTTGAATTCTTACTATCTTGTATAATCATACAAATTTTCATAATCATTGGAATCCTACATTTGGAGTTATGTTCATTTTTCTGCTCACTAGTCTCAAACTGTAGCAGCCCGTGAAAATCGGGATGATGTCATCACTTGTTAAAACTCATTCTCAGTGTGTGGTTTATTATTTTTGATGAGATTACTCTTTAAAGTTAGCTCTTCAAGTTATCTAGACTTCCCCAAGAGGAATTAAGTTAATTGTTGCTGTGCTCAGAGAATTATGCAAAACACTCGATAGGTGTATGAACCAAGAATAGCACCTTTTTCACCTCTGAGCTAACTCCAACTTATCTGTTTTAATCTACCTTTTTGAGAGTGATCTTCCAAGGTACAAAGGGTGTCTAATACATCCATTGGCAAGCTAAAAGGGCCCACCATATAATCCTGGAGTTCATTTGGCTGGTGTAGACCAAGGATTTTGCAACACCTCTTCATCTTCAAGCACATATCTATCCATCTCTTCACAACATGTAGGTGCAAAGGTCTCATCAAAATCAATGCCTCTTTCCTGTGCATAACCCTTTGCAACAAGCCTAGCCTTATACCTGTCCACTATACCATCAGGTTTACGCTTGAGCTTGTATACCCACTTAGTGCCAATGGCCTTCTTGCCAGGAGGCAAATCACATAAAGACCAAGTACCATTCTTCATTATAGCATCATATTCAGATTGCATAGCAGCCATCCAATTTTCTGAATTCTATGCTTCATCAAACGAAATAGGCTCATTCTCATCACAGAGACCAGATGCAGCCATAGCATAGCAATCTGATGCAAAAGAGGCACTATGAGAGCCTGAACGAGTACGATATGACATAGGTGCATCTGATTTGCTATCACGCAAAGTCTGCACCAGCCATTTTGGCATAGTTCTTGCATGCTCAATATCAACTCTCTCATCAATAAGTGCATCATGTACATCTGCATCAGAAATAGAATTATCTACATCATCACATGAAACCTACAAAGGCTGAGAAGTTGCCTCATTAGGACCAGCACTAGACTGTCCACCTGTAAAAAGAGGCATCAAAGTATCATACATGTCTTTGGAGCTGATAGATGTCTCCTTGGTACATGAAAGCAATGGCTCAATAGCATCTTCCACAAAAAAAACATCACGGCTACCCAGAATGCGTTTAGTTTGTGGATGATACAGACGATAGCCTTTACTTTCAGAACTGTACCCAACAAAAATAGCCAAAACCAAAAACTATTTAAAGCACATGAACACTTCGGACTTTGCTTTGAGTGGATATACCCATGCATACCTGGAAAAATCATCAATGAAATTCACGAAGTAAAGGTAATTTCCAAAAGAGGGTGTCTGCATAGGACCACAAACATCACTATGTACAAGCTACAATTTCTGTGTAGCCCGAACTGAACCATCTTTTGGAAAGGAGGAACGCTGCATTTTGCCCAAAATACAACCTTCACAAACATGTTTTCCAGGTGCCTCAAGCTTGGGCAAAGAAGACACCATATCAGATTTCTACAGGCATAGCAAACCAGCAACATTCAGATGACCAAAGCGTGCATGCCAAAGCTTTGCATCTGACATAGCTTGTGAATCATGAAATGCACATGCTGAATCATTCACAGATCTTTCATAGTCTATGAGCTTATACAACCCACGACATAAAATGCTAGAAGCAATAATAACATCGCCATTTGACAGATCATGAACTGTACATCTATCATCAACAAATTTCACAACCAAGCCGATCTTGGCTAATGCAGAAAACTGATAACAGATTCTTCTTGATCCCTGGCACAAATAAAGCATCTGACAAAGTGAAAGAACTACCATCAGCAGTAGTCAGAATGATCTTACCAACTCCCATAACAGGATAAGAGGAGTTGTTGGCACATGTGACAGTATTCCCTGTAGGGGCAGGCTCGAGTGAAGAGAAGAGACTACACTGTGAGGTAATATGTTTGGTCGCCCCACTGTCAAAGTACCAAACATCTGAGTCCACTGCAGACATGCACTGCTCATGAGAAGATGGGTCAAAACTGCAAACAGTACTAAACGCCCATTCTTCTTCCTGCACAAGATTAGCACACTCTGTTTTTGGTGTAGAGGCTTTTGCAACAACCATTCCAGCCTCCTTTTCTTTGCCTCTTTTGCAGCCAGTTTTGGACAGTTCTTTATGATATGATCATTCCCTTTATAGTACTTGCAAAACAATTTCTGCTTTTCTGATTTCTTCTCACCTTTATCCTGGTTCTTTGAATGTGCAGCATTTGCAGATTTTTGCTTACTAGTAGAAGAGCTCCATTTTCCTTTGCCCTTCTGACTAGCCTGGAAAGCTTGATCTGCAACAGGCATAATGGACCTGTTCTGCCTGGACTGATCTTCTTGCAACAGAATAGAGACTAACTCCTCAAATGATAAGGCATTCGGATTGCCTTTCATCATCAAACCAAGAGTAGAAGCAAAACTCTGATATGAATCAGGAAGACCATTCAGAACGGTCTACACAAGTGAGCTATCTGGTATAACCTCATCAGCAAAAATCAAGTGTTCCTTCAAATCTTTGATCTTCGTTAGGAAACTGTCCATAGAATCACCTTCATTCATGTGCTCACTCTCCAACTGTTTTCGGAGGTAAGCAACACGAGCCTCATTCCTAGCTTGGTACAATGTGGTAAGTGTATCCCAAGCATCCGTAGCTGTTCTACAAGAAAGAATATGAGGAATAATGGCACGTTTGACAGACAAAGCTATCAATGCATGTGCCTGGGCATCTCTGCCATCCCGACGAATCTGCTCTACAGTAGGTGCAGCAAAAATAGCAACATGAACAGGAATCTGCACAATATCATCTTCGACACCATCTTCATCAGCTCCAGCACCTGTATTCATAGTACCTGTTGTCACAGGTGTAACAGGACGTCTTTCAACACCCTGCACAATGTTCCACAATCCTTTTGCAACCAATACATGTCGCATCATATAAGCCCATAATGGGTAGTTGGTACCATCCAACTTATCCTCAATAGCCAACATACAGAATACATCATTGCTTTCAGCCATGGCCGATGACTAAAATACCTTGATGCAAAAAATTGATTGTATCTCAAAAAGTTGAACGGAACTGTCCAGACGAGTTCTGCTAAACCTATAGCAGACTTCGAGATGCTTATACTAACGAACATAATTTGGTATATAACTTGGCACAAAAAGACGAAATAGCCTGCATAAGCACTATGATAGTGCGTTCGGAGGCCGAAACAAGCTCAGATTGCGATTTTAGCACGACACAGCAAAGCTGTTTTGATCTCGGAAACACCCTGAGTATGCTCACCAAAATTCGTACGATTCTGAGACTGCAAACGGAGGAGTGTCGACGGCACCCTAGATGAAGCAACGACCTGCTCTGAGACCAATTGTTGGAGATAGATGTCTGTAGAAGAACGCGAACAGCACAAGGAAGAAGAAGAAGCTTGGAGCACAACACACAAGACTGAATGTATTACTAGAGAATGTACAAAGATAAGTAGCCCATTAGGGCAATAGGCGTATATACAAGCCGGGGGAAAAAAACCTCCTAAAGAGGGAAAAAAGTGCCCCGGCGGTCCTAGTGTGTTCACACACATCACTACCTAAGTATATCAACAGAACCCATGACTCATGTGGTAGGAAGAAACATTTCAATCACCCCTAAAGTATAGGAACACTTTTAGGTGAGGGAAATTCAAAATTCAAACTCAAGGGATGATTATAAATCGATGTGGTTTAGTTGCAGGGTTAGTGTGCCATTACTAAGAGCCATTAAGCTACAAAATTGCACATATCTTGAGCTCAACATATGTATGTGTAGCATACTACACTTCCATTGTATCATATGTTCATTAGCATACATAATTTGATACATCTCTTCAAGATCATTTCAGTCTACTATTCTCTGTTGTATTTTCATCATTTGAGTGATTTTGTAGAAGTGATTTCTCTATGTGTATTCAATGATTTGATGCACTTTAACTTTCTATAGCTAGATTCAAGGGTCTAGTATATATTTTAAAAATTTCATTATTTTTGGTTTAGCCAATTGTGAGATATGAAGTGATGAAGTCCACTATGTATGCACATGATCTTGTTCCTGAAATGTTGGGATGCCCCCTGAGTTGTTAAGCTCATTGCTCAGTGTATAGGGCCTCTAAATTCATGAATTAACTTGTGTTAGTTATCTATACACTTTAACTAGATGTGTGAAAAATTTCTCTAGTCAATTCGTACCATGTTGTGAGCTTTGAGTAAAATATTGAGCACCAGCATTCCCAAAATAGAAGGCTTCTTCACATTTCTAGTACATGCAAGTTATCTATTTTGGTACAAATGTTTGGGAATGATGTTTCAAAGTACCTAGTGGGTATAAATGCATTAATGTGAAGCAAAGGAGTTAACCTACATAGTGAATCATTGAATCTAGTGCATATAATCAGTTACTCGAAAGAAGCCAACTAGGCTTATTGAGCACCTATGAACAACTAGTACATCTCCTATGGTGAGGTTGGGCAAGTATTCCACCTAAGTCATCGAAGAGAGCCCAACATCTAGGTTTCTCCTAGTTACAAAAAACTCACCACAACCTGCTTTATCAAACATTAAAGGCTTTATGCAAAAACGTTATTGCTATATCAGTGACTACATGGACGTACATAAGCGCTATCCACAAAAGCATACATCGTGTATATGTGCTCACTATATGTACTAAAATGGCACTGAAAAGCCTAAATTCACAACCCAAATACTACCCAGCAACACTTGAGAATGACGGTAACCTCTATTCTTTTGGCTCAAAAACTTGTGTAGACTTGTGGTGACTGCTCCCCCACAACTAAAACCTTTCAAGCAACTAGTAGATTTACTAGTGTGGCTAAAAAACATAGCCCCAAAGGTGAATAATTGTTTTCAAAGAGGTACAAAGAGCACTCTCCTTGATATTCTTGAACCTGTGTAAAGAGAACTATGCATGAAAGTACTACAAATGGCTCCAAGAATCACCCCAAAAATGCTTCAAAATAGGCTTGGAAAGCAAAGAATGAAGCTTTCAGGGCCAAAACATGTTTAGGATATTGTTAACTTTAGTCTTTCTGCTTATTCAAATACCACAAGAGTTTAGCTTAGTGGTAAGAGATTGATGGTTAAGCAAGCTCTAGGGGGAATAGTACTGGGAAGTATTGGGAACCTCTATCTTCCTTGATCGTTGAGGTCCTCCCTCCGCACAACCAATGGCTCCAATAGAGACTTCAATGACTCAGATGACAAGATATGCTAAGGTCTATGCTTTGCTTGTTGCCTTAGCCATAAGCCTTGGGTGGGTGGGCAGGTGCTTACATCGCTTGCACAAAACGAACAAAGCTTTTGTGTCGGAATTTTGTGATACCAGTGAAATATGTTGATAGCAATTCACCCTCGATGGACTCTCTTTCTCAAGAGCTCCATGGAAACACCCTTCACATAGAAAGCCTAGATGTAGATGCCACACACAATACTCCATAGAGAGCCTACTAAATGCATGGAAAACACAAGAGAGAGAGAGCACAAACATAGATTTCTTAGTTGTTACAAATGCAGTCAAACTTATAGTCTGTGGCTTACCAAACACTATATAATTTATTAAAGAACATACGCAAAAGTGTCCAATGGTCATTTGGCCTTTCATATGGATACTAACACAACAAATTGTTCTTCTTGAATGGTGATCTTGTCTGCTTTCCCAACTAACAAGCCTCACACAAGTTCATGAGATTCACATTATAGATATTCGGTAACCCTAACACTAACCTCTTCTTTTCCGTTTCCTTCAACCTTTCATTCTTTATGTGTCCATGACTTTTGTGCCATAAATCCAATTCTACAATCTTGTTGTTTCCAAATGTGAAGTTATTTCATTGAAGTTAGGTTTCACATCCATGGTGAACAACCTTCCTTCCTTTTTGTCTTTGGCTATTAATTTGTACCCTTCTTTAGGGTTCTCCACAAAGTATTCGTTCTAATTGAACTTGACCTGCAAACCTCTCTCAGCCATTTGTTCCATAAAAACTAAGTTCTTTTTTATTATGGGAACATGAAGCACATATTTCAAACACTTGGATTTATGATAACCTTATAACATAACATCATGTTTGTGTGTAATAGCATGAGGAGAATGAGCACTTGTTTCTACGTGTCCTTTTGTTGATGGAACCTGCATGTTTGAGAGCAAATCCTTGTTGCAACTCATGTGGTTGCTACACCCACGATCAATGTACCAAGTGTTTGATCCTTGTGTCTTTTAGTCACGCATCTCCATCATGGCTAGATAGTTTCATTTTCATATAAAGTAGGTGCATAATTACCTTGACCTTTAAAGATTGTATTTGTCTTTTCCCTTTGATTGTGCTCTCTTGCATAGTGGCCATACTTGCCACAAATGAAGCATCCTTCTTAATTCTGATTGTCTCATGATTATTAGAAGGGTCATAGGCAATGGTAGAATTTCTCTAGGTTCAATTGAGAATGGTTATAATTTAAATTTCAAATGCATTCTCATTGTATATAGTAGATGCCCCTTAGGTTCCTTAATGATTCTTTAAAACGGATACCAATTAGAGAATTTGACAAGATTATAAATGTGAAACATATACAATGCAATGCTCATGATTTTATAGGCTTTTCCTTTTGAAAATTAGTTTTTATGTATATTCACTTTTCGGTTTTCATACTCTTCACGTTTCTCAATCCATTCTAAGTTATATGCTCATATTCGCATCAACTCTTTCCTTAAGCTTTCATAAACTGTTGTTAATATTTTTTAATCAAAATATCTCTACATTTCAAACTCCCATTTCGAGATTTATTGTCTGGATTTACCCTTTTCATTAGTTTCTACGAGTTTACCAGGAGCTAGTGCAAAGTCATGAAAATGTACTAAACCTGAACTAATACATATGAAAATTACATACACAGACAATTTGATAGTATTTTGAAAGTTTCGAAAACAAAATTTACGGAAGATAGAGTATTGTGTATAAGAATTAGGTATATGTAAAAGGAAGAAAAATGTGAAAAGAGTAACGATAAGAAAATACAGTGCAGTTATGCACAAGAAATGCATCTTTTCAAATCAGAAGTCATTGTCCACGTCCCGTAGGGCAGTTGGTTGAGCTTTGGCCTCTTGAGGTGGAGGTCTTGAGTTCAAGTTCCGGGCTGGACATGTAATGGCTTAGGCCAGTTGAAACCAGTTGTAATCATGTCTCCTTGTTTAACCCCTGCTTTGTGGGATACGGGGGGTCCCGCGGGTACTATGCCCATTCACTTGTACAGTTGCAATTTCAAAGTTAAAGTCCGGGGGAGTAGGTTTTGGCTGAACCTCCATTTAAAAAAAAAAAAATCAGAAGTCATTATTTTGATTTTTTTAATCAAAAGTCTTTTGGTAAAAAACTATTACAATAATCAGAGCATTCGTTCAGTACCCTTTTGTGGAAGAAATGTACAAGGGAAAGAAGGTAAAGTTTCTAAGAAGCTCATCTCGTTGTAATATCATAATATCATGGTTTTGTGGAAGAAATGCACAAGGGAAAGAAGGTAAAGTTTCTAAGAAGCTCATCTCGTTGTAATATCATAATATCATGGTTTTTATGCATCACTGAACATGAATTTTTTTTCAGGAAGTTCGTACAAATCGTTTTCATATTACTCAAATCTGAGTTTGATGGTCTCCAGCAAGCCGAGATATAAATATTGCAGAAAATTAGGAAAATATTGATCACCATTGCTCTCCCGGCAACATTCAAATGCATGTCCTTCTAGCACTGAAGCTTGGAGTCAAATTTGTTGAGGGCCCAACCCCATCTGTGTCCTAGTGAGACCTCAAAGCCTAATGAAATCCCAAGTAGTACGAAGAGTTGATTCGAGGCAAGCTCTTCGGAACATTGATCTAAGCGAAAATGTGGCGGTGGTTGGGCAATAGCCTTAAAACTAGCCTTGGCATGGCTAATTGTGGAGCCAGAGGCAGAGCTAAACATATCCATATAGAGCCAAAATTTAGAGACGCATCCATCTTCATTTAGAATGAAGAGGTTGGTGTTTATCAGCAAACATCATCAAGCCCATTTGGTCTTGTCTAGGAGAGAAGAAAAAGACCTCTAATATGTCGTCTGAAATGAATCTCGTTAACAACAAAGCAACTGAGACCGTCAATGGCAATAGCAAATAAAAGAGGAACAAGCAGACCATTGTGTGTCATTAACCGCTTGAGCCAAATGGGAGCAGAAGGAATGCCGTTAATATTAATGGGCTGCGGCATTACCTAAGAGTGAAGCGACCATTGTAACAAACTTACGACCGAATCCTTGAGGGATTGTAGGATAGATTCTCACTTCAATCTATCACACGCATTGTCAAAATAAACCTTCAAAAACAATAGGTTCTGATTTGATTACTTAGCAAATTCAAGATCTTTCCATGATGTTTTAAAAAATGTTCTTGCCCTGGGATTAAAAGTGAGTTGCTTATGAAGATGATGAAAAAAATCATTAGATTTCTCAACAACTCTCCTTAAAACTTTTCTATCCTAACTCATCTTAGGTATCTTATCGGTATCTTGCGTTTTGGGATACAAAAGATCCAAAGGGCACTACACCCATTCATTGTAAACGTGTTCTTTTATTAGTTCAAGCATGGGAGAGTAGGCCTGGATTGAACTTCCTTTTATAAAAAATGTTCTTGCCCTTGACTAAACCTTTCTTATTCTAGAGAGTCAATCAAGAAAGCTAACACATCATGCAATTAACCAATGCCTTGGCAGTAATGTTGTCACACCTGTGTAACATGGTTATGGGCCTCCAATTTCAACCTTGTTCTTGTTAACTTTCCTGTGGATCAATTTGATAACCCCTTCCTAATGCTTGATTTAAATGAAAGAAGTTAGGCTAAATTCAAAAATCGCATCACGATGTTCCTCCCATGCTATCATGATGACGGGGTGATCAACCTTCTTTGTAATGCCATCTAAACTCTTTAAGATCTACCCCTACTATGTGGGACTTGGGAGGTCCCATGGGCACAAGTCCCCTTCATTTCTACTTTTTTTTTTTCCTTTTATTTAATACAAGTCTAGGTGAGTAGGCTAAGATTGAACTTCCTGCTCATGTCAGAACGGAAGCGAAAAATGGCTCGTCGGTGGGTTCAACGCATCTGCGCGATTCTGTGAGTGCCTGGAACAGAATGATTAGTGTGGATGCTTCCAAGCAGCGTATTCTGCCGCCTTGCAAAGGACAACACTTGCAGGACAGAATTCCACATGAGAGGTTGTGACGATGTTGCTGCGGCTGCTATCGAAAATGTTGTTCGCACAGAAGCAAATCCGTCTGTCGAAGTTGCGCACAGAAGCAAATCCGTCTGTCGCTGAATGATTCACCGTCTATCGCGGCTCACTCCAAAACCGTCTATCGCGGCTTTCTTCAATCCGTCTATCGCGGCGCCTTAATCTTCTATCGCGGTGCGTGTCTATCGCGTTCGTTCGCGGGGGTCTATCGCGTGTCTATCGCCGGCGGGAATCTCGGTCTATCGCGGGGAAGCCCGTCTATCGCGGGGTGGCTTCTCGCGCGTGTCACGGCGCCTTCCCGAAGTTCGCGCCCGCTTTCCCGGCCGTTGCCCTGCGAGCGCCGCGTCAGGAGTCCTTAGGAAGGAGTCGCCGCCTCAGTGCTCACCACGTGGCGCCCTCTTTAAGAGGGTCTTCGGAGTTCGAAGGAGTCGCCGCCTCAGTGCGCTCCACGCGGCGCCCTCTTTAAGAGGGATCCTTTTCTCTTCGAAATACCTCTCGGCCCCATCTATTTGGAATTTTATCCTCAAAACTGAACAAGTTCAATTATCTCCCCCCAATCGAATTAGCCTTGGGACCGCGATGGACTCCCACTCTAACCGTGTCATGTCGAGCAGCCCACAAATTTGGTTTCTGATTAGGTAATCCTAAGAAAAAGGGAAAAAAAAAAGTGAGAGAAGAAGAAAAAAAAAAAGAGAAAGAGAAAAAAAAGAAGAAAAAAAAGAAGAAGAAAAAGAAGAAAAAAGAAAAAAGAGAAATCATTCGAAAAAATTTTTGCAGAGAGCTACCCTTTTGTGGGATTTTGGATGCTTCTCTCCTCAGAGTTATAGAAAAGATCTTCTCTCTCGGGGTGTCCCTCTCTTATCATGGATTTGGCGACCCCCTCTCTTGTGAGAAGCAATCTGGCCCCTCCTCCCGGGGAGACCGTTAACCTGGCCTCTTTGTTGGAGGGGGGCTCTTGTGCCACCCAAGGGGCCCTTGAAAGTGCTGAACCCCCCCTGGTCTCCCTCAATAGATCCGCAATTCTGTCAACTCAGGAGGAGCTAAAGAAGGTTTGCCTTGTCGGCCAAATGTTCGGCCCTAAGCCCCCGCTCGAAACGGTGCGACAGTGGCTTCGAAACGAGTGGTTCCCCCGCGGGCTAGTTGTTTGTAAGTGTCAGTTCTTACCGGCAAGCCACTTGCTGCTTGTCTTTGAAAATGAAGATATGGCGTTTCGAGCCCTTAGTGTCGGAACTTGGCAACTCGGCCGGGCGACCCTGTGCCTATTCAGATGGTCCCCTGATTTTACTCCCGACAAAACGAAATCGCTTCGGTACCCCCTCTGGGTTGAGCTCCCTAACCTGCCATACTTCTTGTACAACTTCGTATGGGACATCGTTTCTCCTATCGGCAAGCCGTTGGCCTCACGAGAGGACATTGGTGGTCTCATTTATGAAGGAGCAAGACACTCGTTCAACGCCCGGTGGCACCCCCAAATCTGTGTAGAGGCTGACCTCAGTATGCCACTCCCATCGAAGATCAAACTGGACTTGGGCGAAGGGGAAATATGGGAGCAAGACATCAGCTACAAAAACCTTCCCAACGCGTGCTTTCGCTGTGGCCAACAAGGTCACAGGATCAAAGACTGCCCGCTGAGACGAAAAAGCAAGCCAAATCAAGAAGCCCCCAAAAATGTTCAAGACAACAATGAAGCATTGAATCACTCGAAGAAAGTAGAGGACTTCAAGGGTCCCTGTAATCCAGAAGCTGATGCAGACGGGTTCATCGAAGTCAGAAGAAGAAGGAAAAGAAGCCCTAGGGCAACCTCTGAGCGAAACAACAAGTCTGTTTCCCCCTCCAGCAACTTGTATTGCAATCTGGAAAAGGAAATCAATGAGTTTGACTACCCAGGTGGGAACCAACTCGAGATGGACACCGAGGTCAAAGGCCTGGAGATCCCTGACAGTAAGGAAACCCTGCAGGAGGGTTACACTACAAGCAAAGAAGACGGCTTTACTACCAGCAACGAAGATAACATGGATAGTGAAAGCTCCATCATCGGATCGACTATTCCGGAAACGGAGCTGAAAACGGTGCCCTGCTCTGCCCAGCAGGAGGCATCCCGCAAAGGAAAACAACCTATGGAGGTACCGTGGAAAAGCCCCCACAAGAACCTATTGCTAACTCGGGATCCGATCCGAGCGAAAAAGAAAGATGAAGCCAAGAGAAGAAAGGACAAAGCTCCCTCCCGCAAAGAGGGATCAATACAAAAATGATTGTCATCTCGCTAAATGCTAGAGGGCTAACCGACCCCTCAAGAGCGACTGTCATTGGTCAATGGCTGCGCGACATTAGCCTAAACCCAGACTTTATATGTATTCAAGAGATTAAAATTGACGGAGAAGACCTCCAGAAACGGCTCAGACAAGTCTCCTCGGCCCATGTGTGGATCCCAACGAAGCACCAACGGGGGTCTGGAGGAACGGTTATCGGTATTAAACAATGCTGGTTCGAAAAGCTGGAGAACTCCATTGAAGATGTAAGTCACCGGTGAATTGCTGTTTCTTTTGGTGCTCCTCTTTGTGTTACTATGGTTTCTCTGTACGCCCCTAATGGGGATTTGGAGAGACTGAACACTTGGGCCTCCTTAGACTCGCTTCCCCACAACGTGCTTATATGTGGAGACTTCAACATGGTGGAGGACCCTACGGACAGATGGATGGGCAAGGGCAGGGTCATCGACAGTCGGGAGAAAGAAACGTGGGACATGACCAAACTTCACTTGGATTTGGTTGAATTCAAAGACTTGAATGGCTTTTCTTGGTCGAATCTCCAAGCGGGCGAGGACCTGAGGAAAGCCAGACTTGACAGATGCTACATCTCTCAGAGTTTTACTCATCAGTGGGGCCACCCTACCATCACGCAACGCACTGACCTCACTCTCTCTGATCACTACCCGATCGTTATCACCTTTCAACCTTCCAACAAGATCCGCAAAGCCCCATGGTTCCATGCCAACGCAACCACCTTCTCTCTCCCCTCTGTCCATCAAGAAATTGCCGATGTGTGAAAGGTGGCGTTCGCCTCTGGCTTGGCCCCAGCCAAGTGCTGGAGAAGTGCGGTCGACAAGTCTCGTAAAATCATGATCAGAACTAAGAAGATGCTCGAGAGTGTGCGGCGGGCTCGTAGGGAGGCTCTTTACCACAGACTCTGGCGGCTCGAGGCGGAAGTGAACAAAGGAAAACACCAAGCCCAGAAAGGTCTCTGAAAAATCAGAGCGGTGTTGAGATACGAGGAAGAAATACAAAGGAAAAACTTGCAAATTTTCTTCAAGGAGTGGTGGGCTGGCAAAGCCGACAAACCCACCAAAGAGATGTGCCGTATCCTTAAAAGGAAACACAACCGAGATTCGATCCCCCTACTGCTAGATCCACACGGAAATGTATGCAATTCGGAAGAAGATAATTTTGGCATCATCGAAGGGCACTTCACGAGACTCCTGGGAACCTCGAACCCCCTCTCACACCATAGAAGGAACTGTATGGCCGCAATTTCTAGGGTTTCCCCTCGGAGGATACCACCCAACCTCCATTCCCTGCTTCATGCCCCGATCTCTGAATCAGAAATCATTGAGGTCATTGATGCCCTCCCTCTCGGTAAAAGCCCGGGACCCGACGGACTCACCAACGAGTTCTTTAAGTCCTTCAAGCTGGTGGTTGCCACCCCTCTTCGGATGGTTTGGCAAGAAGCACTAAAGTTTGGTGCTCTTCCTTCTTGTCTAAATAATGGAATTATCAAGCTGGTACACAAGAAGGGGGAAAAGAACAGAATCGAGAACTGGCGGCCTATTACGATGCTCCAAACAGGATACAAGATCTTCGCCAAGGTCCTTGCCAACAGAATCTCGTGCCATCTGAGATCTTGGCTTTGCGAGGACCAAAAAGGCTTCATCAAAGGCAGGTCTATCCTGGAAACTATTATGGATATTTGGGAAGGTATTCAATTTGCAAATGAGTCCAATCAAGATGTGGTTTTCCTCAAGATCGACTTCGACAAAGCCTACGACAGACTAGAATGGGACTATATTCTGCAGTCGCTTCAAGATCTCGGATGTAGTCAGAAATTCACCAAGATGATCGCGACCCTCCTTGGAAACGCAACGACCCAAATTAACGTGAACGGCAAACTTTCGAAGGCGATCCATCTTAGAAGATCTATTAGACAAGGGTGCCCTCTGGCCCCCCTTCTTTTTGCCATCGCCACTGAGGGGCTGAGCAGACTTGTAGCGCATCATGTGGAGGCTGGCAATATCAAAGGCCTCCGGCTGCCCCACGACCACATTCAAATCATCATGAGACTATTTGCCGATGATATGAACGCGTTCGTTCACAATGATAATACCAGCCTGGAGACTTTCTGGAGGTGTCTTGCTACCTTTTGTGAGGCCTCTGGATCCAAAATCAACCACTCTAAGACCGCCTTTAGGGCCATTGTGGGACATCATCCTGGCCTTCTCATTGATCATGGCTGTCAAATCATTCCGCAGGGCCAAATCTTTCGTCTTCTTGGAATCCCATTGGGGTTTGGCGTCTCTTTGGAGCAGCGATGGAACTCGGTGTTGGCCAAATTCGAAAACAAGCTTAACTATTGGAAAGGTATGCAAATCAATCTTGCTGGGCGTGCGATGGTTATCAACACGTTCCTCCTCTCCTCTACCATCTATTTCCTTTCTTGCTGGAGACCGAATGAGCAAGGCCTGTCCAAATTGAATAGTATTTGTAGAAACTTTCTTTGGACGGGCGATCACAACAGAAGGGGGGTGCCCAAAATCAAATGGGCCATCTGCACTAGCCCCAGAGATTGCGGGGGGCTTGGTATCCTGGACATTGGGTGTATGGCTAACAAACTAGCAGCCAAATGGATGATTAAGGCTTGGTGCAATAGGGAGGCCTCGTGGGCCAAGCTGATCTTCAGAAACAAGAACGAGTTGGCTCTCATGGGGCTCCCAAACTGGAAGAAGCTCGACATCATGACCCTGCTATTCTCCCCGATCCCTGTCTTCCCGAAAGGCTCCAATCTCGTGTGCTCCCTTTGGAAGGGCTGGAATAAAGTCAAAAGCTTCACAAGAATTAGCGAGGACTGGAAGTGGGCGGCCGGAATCAGACAAAACGACTCTATCTGGTTCCCGATACATGGCATCCGGAGTGTGGAGTCGTGGAACATTCAATATGCCAAGAGATTATGGAACAAAGGATTCAAAAAATGGAAACACCTCTGGAAACATGACACCAACAGCTGGATCAACTTCGAGGATATTGACCCTCGCATAAACATCTCCTACGAAGAATGGAACACTTTGCAAAGCAGATGCCTCGCTTGGGATCGTCACAAGACTCGCCTTCTCATGGGACACGACACACCGAACGCGCGTGGTCTCAAATGGCATAATGGAAATAGCCTACTCAAAATCCCGAACATCAAAGAAACGGTTGACCTCCAGATCAGCCTCAACAAGAAGTGGTGCCTGTCCTGGACGCGGCTTCGGTGGGACATGAAATTCATGGGTATCTGGCACCCACTTATAGAGATTAAGAAGTCTGTCCTCTTATGGCAAATTCTTCATCGAGGAATTTGGACCAACCATAAGGCAAGCAAACTTTGTGGGATCCCTCCTTGGTGCAAACGCTGCCACCGTGCAATCGAAGATGTCCCACACATCTTCCTTACTTGCCCCAACTCCTACAGAATCTGGCAGACGGTTGGAATGAAAATCAGACTTCAGAAACAGCTTAGTTGGAAACAAGTCCTTTTGGGAGAAGCGATGGGCTGCTCTGCGGCACTCTGGAACGCAATCAGAGGGGAAGTCCTGTGGAAAATCTGGCGGGAGAGGTGTGCTCTCAACTTCGGCGATCCCCCCAGGGAGTGGTCGATCGAGAAATCACTATTCCTCCTTGGCAAGCGGATTGTCAACAGTAAGAAATCCCCCCCCTTCAGGCACCATCAAGTCCTCCTTTTGATCAACAACAAGCTCAAACCCAAGTGGGCCCCGCATGAGGGCGACGAGAGGGTGATCAACCTTCTTTGTAATGCAATCTAGGATTCAATCAAGCTTCCCCTGCTTTGTGGGATTTGGGGGGTCCCGTGGGCACTAGTCCCCTTCTATTGTACCTTTGTTTCTTAATTTAATTCAAGTCCGGGAGAGTAGGCTATTGCCGAACTTCCTTTATATTAAAAAAAAAAAGATTGAACTTCCTTTATATTAAAAAAAAAGAACATCATGACGTTCCTCCTAACGACATGTTTTTTTTGTTTTATGGAGGTTGAGCAAGCACCTACTCATAATGCCATCTTTGACTTTATTACTCCTAATGCTATCTTTGACTTTATTAGTATAATATCATTCATTTAATTCATTCATTTAATTCAAACAAAACAAAAAAGACCTTGCGTTTTGATCATCCCTCCTGAATCCTGATCCGTTCGCCAAGGGGCATATCATATATGTCAGTTTTCCTTGTTTGTCTGATTTGCACTGACATTTCCCAGACGACGTTGCAGCAGCAGGAGCACTAATTAGTGTTTGGATGGTGGTGTTGAAACGTCAGCTGGCAAGCTGACGTTTCAACACCACCATCCAAACACTAATCAGTGGTTGAATCCCTCGCCTGAGTCCCAGAAGCCTGATTTAGTGGTTGAATCCCTCGCCTCTTGAGGCGGGGGCGTGGGTTCAACCCCCCGGTGCTGCGGGACACCTGAGCCTTCGGGCGTGTAAACGTGATGCTGCCTTCGGGCGTGGAAACTATGCAGTGCCTTCGGGCCAGTTTACCCAGTGTTGTAAGTCCTTCCCGGTCTGAGTCTAACCCTTGTTTGTGTGGGATAAGGGGGGTCCCATGGGTACTAATCCCTTCCTTGTACAGTTGCAATTTCAAAGTTAAAGTCGGGGGAGTAGGCCTCGGCCAAACCTCCTTTAAAAAAAAAAAAAAAAAAAAAAAAAAACGTCAGCTGGCAAGGTACGTACGTAGCGCCATGTGGAAAATATGCAGGGAATGAGTGTCCCTGATTGTATGTGTTCACGTTAAAAGCTGAAATAAAAATCAGGTGGAAATATGCAAGAAATGGGTGTTCCACATTATATGTGTTCTGGAATATAGGACAGGGCGGAAACATACAAAAAGAAAAAACAATTGTTTTCCACATTCTCCACAGTGCACGCATAGAACTGGAATAAAAGACAGGTGGAAATATGCAAGATATGGGTTATAATATTCGAGCAGAGAGGAAAAGTGAATTTAATAATAGAAAACACGTTCACTTAGGTGGGGCCTAGCCGCGAGGCCTTAAATTTGATGCCCAAATTGGGCATCAAACAGGCTTTCGGGCATCTTTTGATGCCCATATAGATTCTCAGGGCATCCCGAGGGATGCCCATCTAAAAACCTGGGCATCCTGTGTCTATATTTTTTTTTTTTTTTGAACAAAACAGGAAATATTAAATTGATGCTAAGCAAAGAAAAGGTACAAGGCAAGAGAGGCTCAACTTAGAGCCCTCTACATCCCAAGGAAGCTTTACAAAAGAAAAGAGTCTACATAATCACAAAGGAAGGTGATCAAGTATCCTCTAGGCTTTGAATACATTCCAATGAGCTTATTTCTCCACCTATTGTGGTGATAATTTTTAAACACAACATAGGGATTCTTGAATTCAGCAGGGGTCTCATTACAAGAGGAACTACACAATCTGAAAATATTCTTCATTCCAAACAAACAAGAGAAAAAGTGATCCTTTCCCTTTTTGTTAAAGATAGCACTGTTTCTGTTTTTCCATATATACCACAAAAAGTGGCTTCTGACGAGCTGCCAGAGGAGGATGTCCATGCCATTTGATTCTCCAATCAGCAGATCTTTACTGCTTGGAATTTTCAGACCCTGAATTTGACAGAAAGACCTGATACCACACCAGAATCTAGCAGCAAATTTACAATTGATGAAAAGATGTTCCAAATCCTCTTCTTTACCACATAATTTGCATAGACCAGCATCAATTTTATACTTCCTAGCCTGACTGCCAGTCCAAATGCCTTGGTGAAAAATGATCCAGTTCAGACAAGCTTGTTTATTTGTGAGAGGGAAGGCCCAGGCACATTGAAACCTGTATTTCCATTGATGGTGGGACCACTGAAGGCCCCATTTTTTGTTCAGTTTCTCCGTGATCTCTTTAATATTTCTTTTTCCATTCCTTTTGAAAGAATAAAACATATCCCAGGCAATGTGCTGAAGGGAGATCTGCTTCCTCCACATGTAAGTTTCCATCTTCTCCTTTAGAAAATCCTTCTTGTTCAAAAGAACCTGTTTACATTGAAAAGAAAGATCATGAGTATAAAGTATGTACTGGTTATCAATCATTCTACCATCTCTCATCAGGTCCTGCCAATGATCAAAACCCTTCTTCCGACACTTGTTCCACCTGATAGGAAGGGACTGTAAAAAGCCCGAGTTAAACCAACCAATCCAAATAGAGTCCTGCACTAAAAAGGAAGCATTGTGAGTTAGCCAAACGGGGAGATTATACTTAGACTTAACAACCATCCAGGATTTCCAGAAATTACAAGTGAGCTGACTGCCTTTTGGCACAAACTCTCTTGGGGAGGTAATCACATCCCACAAAGAGCAATTAGTCCAGCTTTTATTATACTTCACATGAAACCTGTGAATATTTCTTTTAATCAGACAGGCCCAGAAATCATTAGAGGAGATGGATCTAAAAATCCATTTGGCAGCCATTTGGGTAGCCATCCAAGAAGGACAAATGAGACCAAGCCCACCTTCAGTTTTCTTCATACAGCAAGTACTCCAGGCAACTTTGGGGATTTTGGATCCTCCCCACAAGAAATTTCTAGCCAACGAGATGGCCTGCCTTAACTGCTTTTTATTAGGCTGCCAACAGGAAAGAAAGTACGTAAGGGAGGGAAGAATATAATGCTTCAAAACAAAAGCTCTATGGGAGATACTGTGCTGCACATCTCCCCACTTAAAGATTTTAGCCCTGAATTTATCAATCATCCAACTCCATCTTTGCTCGTTAGAAATGCCAAAGCCCATAGGAATTCCCAGCAACCTGAAGATCACTCCCTTTTTGATGATGTCACAACCTATAAGCTTAACACATTCAGGAATATGATTATTTGAAGAAAAAAAACCAGTTTTCTTGTGGTTAATCACCGAACCACTAGCCAAACAGAACACCTCAAGACAATTAAGGAACTGTTTAGCAGAATTATCATCAGCTTTCATAAGCATATTGGTGTCGTCTGCAAACATCTGCAGCGCCAAAGGAGAGAGAGCTTGAGGAATATCCAAACCTGTAATAGATCCTTGTCTAAAGCAGTCCTTGACAAGCCAACCTAAGGAGTCACTTGCTATGGCAAAAAGGAGGGGAGCCAAAGGGCAACCCTGCCTAATGGACCTGCACAATCTAAAAGGTTTAGAAAGACAACCATTGATGGCAACTTTAGAGAAGGCATTACCAAACAGAATACTGACATAATTTATAAACCTTTTACCAAAACCAATGTCATGCAGAGATTGAAGAATGAAATCCCATTCTATCTTGTCATAAGCCTTATCAAAATCAATTTTGAAGAAAAAAGAGTCAACGTTAATCTCATTGCAATAATCAAAGCCTTCCCAAATGGTGATGATACTATCTAAAATATATCTGCCTTTAATGAAACCCTTTTGTTCAGGAAGAATTATACTGTTCATAAGAGGACTTAGTCTTCTGGCAAGAATACCAGCCAAAATTTTATACAGAGAAGTCAGACATGATATGGGTCTCCAATTGTTAAGATCATCCTTAGAACCTTTTTTGTGAATTAATTTTATCACTCCAGTGTTCACAAATGGAGAAAGGGATCCCCTGCTAAGGGCTTCTTGCCAGATCTTGAGAATTATGGGAACCATTTCAACCTTAAATTCCTGGAAAAACTCATAAGGCAAACCATCATGACCAGGAGACTTACGAGGCTTCAATTTGCTAATGGATTCTATAACCTCACCCTCAGAGAGGGGCATATCAAGGAGGGAGTCCATTCCCTGAGGAACCATTTTTTTCCTACAAAGGGCAATGGCAGCTCTTGCACTCCAGACAGGATCCCCTCTCTTGGGAGGCTGAGAGAATACATTGGCAATCTGGAGGTTTTCCTTAAAATCTTTAGCGAAAGAACCATCATTATTCTTGAGAAGGGGGATAAAATCCCTGGCTTTTTTTTTCTCATCAAATCAAACATGTGCTTGTTGGGCTTGTCAATTTTGCCAGCCCAGAATTCTCTAGACGTGGCAAGGGCACCCTTAGCAAGGAGATAGTCCACTTTCTTCACTTGCTCCTGAAATCTTAGCTCTTTTATTATTTTGATCAAGGTCAGAACAATCAATTTCATTCAACTGCTGTAAAATCATCATCCTTCTCTGCTGTCTTATTTCTTTAGCTTTATTCTTATAGTACTTAATTAAGTCCTGAATGTTCTTAACTCTCTATGGAACTTTTGTTGTTTCACTGATCCCTCCTTTCATCCTGTGTCTATATATATGTACATATATATATATATGTATATATATATATATATATATATATATATATATATATATATATATATATATATATATATATATATATATATATATATACAAAAGTATACTGGGCACTGGGCAGTGGCCCGTGGGTATCCATGCTTATATAGAAAAAAGATCCGATGAACCAATGACCATATGAACCGATGATGTATATAATATAATGTTCATAAATAAAAAGTTACAACATTACAATTTACAAATTACGACTTACGCTACACATACATTCTGAAAAATCGAGTTTTTAACTTTGAGAACGCACTCCGAAGTCCGGACAATTTTAAAATTTTGTACATCTGAAACCTGTTGGTCTTCTTGAATGTTTTTGTCCTTTCAATTCTCCTCTCTCATTGATCGATTTTGGGTGTTCTGTCACCGCATAGATGTGACCCAACTTATCCATATATACCCCTCCTTCATACTTGACAGCTCGTCTAGGCACAATTGTGGCATTGGTGGAGGTTACCATCTTAGCAACTGATCTATTTAGCCCATCCAGGAAGATAGGAATCTCGTGGGCATTAGTAGACACATATTGCAAGGAGGTGCAGCACTCCCCTTCTACCGTAGACATGAAGTTTCTCTTGGGAACATGACCTTTCATGTCTTTTGAAGCCATGGGTATCTCCTCCTCTGAATCACTAGAGGTGTCAGAATAGATAGAGCATTGACTGACCTGAGCGGTACTTCCTACCGATGATATGACGCTTCTCCGGCTACTTAGAACCCTTCCAGACCTCAAGTTCATCCACCCTCCTAGGGCTTCCTTGGACTATAAGCCTCTCCCTAAGTGGCTCCTCAAATATCCCAAATTTATCCTTAAATATGCTCAAACTATTCTGGACGATACCACTTTGGCGATACTCCACTAGGTGATACAAGGTTACTAGACGATACCATACTGCTTCAGCCCCGATACGATACTATGTGTTCAGGCGATACGATACCACTTGAAGACACGATACGATACCTCTGCACTACACGATACGATACCACTGTAGTGCATGGTATGATACTTCTGTAGTGCCCAATACGATACTGGGAATCCTAATGATACGATACCAGTGCAAGTCATGATACGATACCGCAAACTTGCACGATACGATACTAGAGTTCGTCACGATACGATACCAAGAGCATGCACGATATGATACTATGACCTGACACAATACGATACTATGGAAACTCGCGATACCATACTTGTGCAGATCACGATACGATACCAAGAAAATTCACGATACGATACCTCGCGGGCAACGATACGATACTAGAATTCGTCATGATACGAGAGCATGCAGGATATGATACTTCAGGGCAACGATATGATACTGGAATTGTGCGCGATATGATACCAAGAGCATGCATGATACTATACTTCGGGGACAACGATACGATACTAGAATTGTGAGCGATACAATACCGCTCCGTCAATGATACGATACCACGACCGAGACAATACGATACTAAGTGGACCACGATACGATACCACTAGCAAATCGCGATCGTGATACCAACTTGGCCATACGATACCAAAAATGGTATCGCAATACCTCAGGTGGTAACCGGCGAAACGATACTTCGACGAGTATCGCGATACAAGGGAATTTTGGTATTGGGATACCAAAACTCAACCGATCGCGATAGTGCAGCCAAATCAACTCCGAATACAAATTTTTTTTTCACCCCCTGGTTTCTCTCTCTCTGCTCTTCACTCCTCACCCTCTATCTCACTCAAAGGAACTCTAAAAACACTTTGTCCCACCCTGTGATACTAGATGTGCTTTGTGTGTTAATGCACTTCTATTGTGTTTTTGCTATTGAAATCTTGGGGTAGCTTACCTTTGTGATGCCCTACTTGAGTCTTGAGTTGGCTAGGTAGCTTTGAAGGCCTGGAATGCACGATACCACGTGGACCATATCGATCACTGTCTGGAGACGATACCACTTTCTGAGCAAATGAGAAATGAACTACAAATGTTTGGTTTTTATATTTTCTGAGGACTAAGGCCTATCCTACACTAATCTGACAATTTTGGGATTTTCTTGGTACTTTTCCACTTACTTCTACTCCAAATCTCTTCCTAAACTAACACTAACTCTTTCTTCTCTCCCTCTCTCCCTAAACCTAAAAACTCATTACACACACCTCTAGGATTTGAAGTAACAAGTGCTGAAGTGTTCGACTACTTGCCATTGAATGAATTCACTTCTACAAGTACGATTACTTCACTCTAGAACTATAACCATCATGAAGGTCCCTTGGTTGGGCGTGTCCCTGGCAACAACGCCGAAAACGTGTGTATCTAAGTCACGAAGTCTTAGGGACTTGTGCCAAAGAGACTAAATCTCATTTGCCACACAACTACATATAGTGGTGGATTGACACACGCTTAATTATCAATCTGATGAACCGACCTAACCAAGTGTATGAGGACTTGTGCGCACATGATGGAAATTGAACTGGTTCAGCAAATATGCATGATAAAAGACTATTCTACCTCTACAACTCACTTAACCTCTGAAAGTGTCTGTTGAGATACCACTTATAGTAGTTTTCACAAATTTGAATGTTTCTCCTAGCTCCAAACTCCAAATATGGCCAATAATAGGTTCATTTCAAAGCTCTCGATGAGACGCATCTATTGTTTGTATTTTCACTCAAATCTGACAACCGCTTTTCAAGTTATGACCAAAACAATGAATGGTGGGAAACACACAGACACTCACTCCACAACTCCTACTTGCTCACACACACACTACAGTAGCTCAAAAGTGATGGGAAGGGGTAGATAACAATCCTAAACACACATTCCAAGCTTCACACACACACACACTAAAGATCATAGAGAATATGAAAATCTGCAGGAAAGAAGCAAATTCGAAATTCAGGAGCTTTCCTTCTTCACAATGGCAAAAATTCTTTACAAAGAGTCACAAAGTGACTTATATACATGTGCCCTAAAAAATGGTTCTTTCACACAAGTGACCGGCACTTTATTGACTAATCTCTATTCTCCTACTATTTAACAAGAAACATATTACAATGATTTGGGATTATGCATCTAGCGGACTCCTCTAGTGCATTACATAGCTTTTTAGGGAATTTCTAAGACTTTGAAGAAGAAAAATATACTCATTAATTCGAAAATTTTTGGGCTCCCCTTTTGTGCCTCTTTGCTCCGCAACAGTAGGCATCTTTGCAACAAGTGAAAGTATTTCTTCATAATCAATACCTTGTTTGTGTGTATCCTTAGGCCAATAGCATTGCGTTGTACATGTTGATAGATCCATCAAAATTTTCTTTGCCTTATATATCCACCTTGAGCCTAATTGTTGGTACAATTAAAACCAAGCCCACATACTTGGTTGATTAACTCATACTTGATTTAACGGCATAACTTATGCAAGACTTCATATGATCAACCTCTTGTAAAAATCCTTCACATTTACCTTTGTAAATGTGGTACAAAATTGGAATCTATATCAATTAGATGTCAAGAATGCATTCTTAAATGGATGGATACCAAAAGAAGTGTATATGGCACAACCACCAAGTTTTGAAGATAAAGAAAAAACAGGTTATGTATGCACACTCTTCTTTATATATAAAGAAGACCATCATTATAGGGAATGATGCTAATTGCATCAAGCAAGTTAAGGATCAACTAATGGAAGAGTTTAAAATCAGTGATCTTGGTTTATTAACCTACTTTCATGGATTAGAGCTTGTGTACATAGATTCTGATATATTTATTACTCAAAGAGAGTATATACATAATATGTTGGTAAAGTTCAAGATGGAGAACACTAAAATTGCAGGTACTCCTATGGAATGCAACCATAAGCTGAGTTCTCATGACGGAGAACTACTTGATGATGTTAAAAGTTATCAAAAACTTGTGGGAAGTCTCATTTATGCTACTCAAACAAGAGTAGACATTGCCTATGGAGTAAGTACATTGAGTCAGTTTATGCATGCACCTAGAAAGCCTCATATGGAAGCTACAGAAAGGGTGCTTAAGTATCTAAAGGGTACAATGAATGAAGGGTTATTCTATGCCTTCACTTCTGACATAGATATAAAGATGTATTCTGATGTAGATTGGGCTGGCTCCAAGGATGATAGTAGGAGCACTTAATGGTACCTATCCTTTGCAGGTTCAAAACTCGTATCATGGTCATCTAAGAAGCAACCAACTGTGGCCTCATCTTCCACAAAAGGAGAATATAGAGGTTTTGCAAATGCAACCCAAGAAGCTATGTGGCTTAAGCAACTATATGAAAATTTGGAGATACACTCTTACACTCCAATAATTTTTGGAGACAACACGTTCACTTCATTTGGCTGCTAATCTTGTATATCATGCAAGGACTAAGCACATTGAAGTGCACCATCATTATTTGAGGGAAAAATTTCTTAGTAAGGAGATTCAACTAACTTATGTATCAACTCATTTACAATGTGCAAAGATACAAAATCATTCGATGGAACAAAGATGAACAGATTCAAATTGATGATTGGTTTGTAGGAAATCAAGGAGGAGTGAGGACCAAGCATGTTAGGCTTGACGGAGAGCAGTTGGTACAATTAAAAGCAAGCCCACATACGTCTTTGATTAGCTCATACATGATTTATTGACATAACTTATGCAAGTCTTCATATGATCAACCTCTTGTGAAATCCTTCACATTTACTTTTGTAAAAGTGGTACACATCCATGTGGAGCTAGGAAGATCTAAAGTCATGACTCATTTGGTTGTTGAGTGATGATGGAATCTATCCTATACTTCAAAATTCACTTTAGGGTAGATCTTTGAATTTGAAATCAAACTTTGTCTCCAAGTACAACTATAAGAAGAGGATCAAATGTTCCACATGTTATCTCGAGCCCATGAGATCCTTTTTGAGGGAGATTCATTGAGAAGTGAGAGATTATCTCATAGCTCATTTGCCTCTGACACATTGAGCAAGGTATGATTACCAACGACATTGTATTTGTATATGATTTAATACATATATGATAATTACATTCTCATTTCACTTCTCTATTATAACTCCATCAGAACAATGATCTTCTCATAGCCTGTTCTCAATGCATGATTGATCATTTTTCATGATTTAAAGCACGGTAGATTCCAACATATTGTCTAGTACATTACTACAAAGTTCCATTAGCATTTTGTTTTTAGGTCACGAGATATTAATTCATCTTTGCTCACTGGTGTGTTGACTCTTGAACCTCGAAATTGTCAAGATGGTCTTATGATTTGCTAAACAACTTTTTTGGGATGGTCTTATGATTTGCTAAACAACGTTCTTGTGTGTAGTCCATCAATTTTGATGAAATCACTCATGATTGATAGATTATTAAGTTAAGTAGAGTTTCCGAAAAGGAATTAAGCCAATTGATACCATGATCAAAGAACCGTTCAAAACATTAAACAAGTGTAGGAACAAAAATAGCAAGTTTCTTAATCTTGGATCAAGTCCAACCTATCTATTTTGATCCATTGATTAGTGGATCATGTTCCAAGAAACATATATGGTTATTTATGATCATTAGCTAGTTAAAGAGGCCCACTACAGTCTCCAACAATCATTCTTAGCAGGTGTGAAGAAGGATCTAGCAACACAACTTCATCTCTTGAAGACTATCCACCATCTTCTCCAACACTAATATCGTCATAGATGGAGTCTTGGGTACCAATTCCGAAGTTTGATTTTCTTGAAAAGCATCGATTTCTTGCATAGCATTCATCCACTCAAGCTTCTCCTTTTTGTCTTCATATGATGAGGGGCCTTCAGAATTTGAGTCTTGTGCTAGATATATCGAATACTAACTAATGAAGTATCATATCCATACCTTTCTCGCTTTCCTTTCTATCTAACTGATCTTCTGATTTTTTGTTGAGAAGTTTTTGCCACATCCTTAACTCTTGCACGTTGGCTTTACCCTTAGAGTTCCAACAATTGATTTCTCTTCTTGGAGTCTTCTGCTCATCATCAAAATCACTTGATGCTTCAAGTGTATGGTCATTCCTCTTTGATAAGGTTGGAAAGTCCTCCTTTAGATCATAAGGGATTTAGATTCTCCTATGATCATCTTCAAACCATGAATTGTTTTCAACAAATACAACATCTCTACTTATAATGAAGCCTTTGTTACTTGGGTTTTACACCCTTTAACCTTTTTGATTAAGGTCATAGCCAATGAAGATGCATTTCTCTACCTTGGGCTCCAACTTGACTTTTATCTGTGAAGGTATGTGTGCATATGCTATGCACATAAAGATCCTCCAATGATCAAGGCTAGGTCTTCTTCCATTCCATGCATCATATGGTGTCATACCATTGAGAGCCTCTGATGGAAATCTATTGATTAGATGCGTAGTTGTTGATATTGCTTATTCCCACAAGTAGTCGGGGAGTTTCTATTCATTTAGCATTAAGCTTGCAACCTCTAAATTTTCCTATTCCTTCTCTCTGCCACTCCATTTTTCTAAGGAGTATGTCTATTAGTAATTTCTCTTTTTCTACCTCTCTGTTGGAGGTAAGAACCAAGGTCATGGGAGAAATATTCTCCCCCTACATCTGACCTCACTCTCTTTAGGGCTTTTCCTCCTTGGTTCTCTAGAAGAAGTAAATACCTTTTGAAACATGAAAACACTTCACCTTTATGCTTCATGAATTACAATATGATTAATCTACTACAATCATCAATGAAAGACACATAATACTTGGATCTAGAAACTGATGGCTCCTTGCTTGGTCTCCATACCTCTATGAGGACAAACTCCAATAGGTCTCCATGTATGTAACCTCTCTTGGTTAAGGGTTGCATGTGTGACTTACCAAATTGACAAGAACTACATTTATAAATGATATGTTTTTTGGATATATTTGGTAGAACAAGTACACTATGATCCATAGTGATTTCTTTCAGAGCTCTTTCACCTATGTGAGCTTATCTCTTGTGCCAAATGTAGTATTGTGATAGAGTTTGAGTGCCATAAATGAACAATGCAATATTCTTGGTGTCTTGGAGTTCAATAGTGAACAATCTACCTAATTTTCTCTATTTTCCATTGTTTTCAATCCTTGATGTGGGTATTCAACAAATGCTCCATGCTTAGTGAATTTGACCTACAATCCCTTCTCAAGAGTTTGACCTAGACTTATGAGGTTCTCGCTAACAATATATTCTACTTAATAAGTTCATATTACCAACTAAAGTCTTCACATTACCGATCTTCTCAACTGGATGCCTTATGTCATCTCCTCTTCAGACTTCATTCCTATTTCTTGGATCCTCCAAATTAGAGTAGAGCTACATTGCCTGCCATATGATTTGAGCATCCTTAGTCTATATAAAACACATGTTCATCTCCTTTACCTTCCTTTATAGTCATGTTTATGAGAAGAAGTGAGTCTTTTTAAGCTCGGTCATCTACATAGTTATTGTACTCACGCCTTCCTTTGTATCCACTCTGGTAGTTATTGTTGGTGTATAAATTGTTATTATATCCATAAGAAATTTTGAACCTAGCTCTTGAGTTTCCATACCCTCCTCAATTGTATCCTCTTCCTCTTTGATTCCTTAAGTTCATGAAACTATTCTTAGTGATGTGATTGGTTAGACAACATATCCCACAAGCTGATGAGCCTTGAGCTCTCCCCCTACCTTTTCTACCTCCGTTGCCTCTTCCTCTTGAACTTCTATCTCTACCTGCAAAGTTTTCTTGGGAGGTACTACCTTCATCATCAGAATTCTTGCCCTTGCCTTTTTTATCCTCGTTTTTATTCTTATATGTATAAAGAGCAAAGGATTGCTTACCTTTTGGGTTGTCTCCATTCTTCATAAGCTTTTCCTTATGTTTGGACAATTGTCCCATGAGTGTGTTCAAATCAAGAACTTGCATGTCCATGTAGAGGTGCATATTGTGGTGAAGGATTCCCATTTTTCATCAGCCTTGATACAATTGATTACTTCCTTAATATATGTCCTTTATCAATGACTTGTCCAATGCTTCCAAGGTGGTCTACAAGATCCTTCATCTTGGTGAGAAATTCAGTCACACTCTGCTTGAGAATCTTTTTAAGTGTTGTGAACTCCATCCATTACTAGTTCTTCCTAGCCTTGGTGCTTGATGAGAAGAATTCGTCAAGAGCATTCCATGTTTCTTGTGAATGTTTGCAATTCCTAATTATGTAGAAAATCAAAGATAGATTTAAGAATGTATAATCTTGCTAATGCATCCTTCAAGCTCCATGCATTCAATCTTTCTTGCTCCTCATGTGTTGCTTGACCCTTGCTTTTGAGAATTTGCATCATCCCATCTCCAGATATGTAACCATAGAGACTGCTTCCATGTAGATAAGCTTCCATTTTGAGTGACCATGCTAAATAATTGCTTCGATCTAGCTTGTGAATGGGTGAGGGAAATCCATCACACATGATGCTTAGTTGCTCTCGTACCACTATGAACACGTGATGGGAAGTATGCAGAGATGAGTGGTGTTTACAAAAAACCTACTTTACACCAATCAATGTAACTCCAAGGATGCTTAATATACTTCTTTTGCTTCCCAAATATGCACAGAGAATCATCAAGTACTTTGGAACATCATTCTCAAAAGTTTCTATCAAAACATATAACTTCCACCTTGCAAAGATTGAAGAAACCTTCCATTTTGGGAAGAGGGTCATAGAAATATGCTTAGAGCTCACAAGGCGGTATCAATTGACTAGAGAGCTTTTGCACACGTCTGGTTGAAGTGTATAGCTAACTAAACCTAACAAGTCTCAGGGGTCACCTTAACAAGTCTCGGGAGTCACCTTAACTTTTAAGAAGAAAGATGATGTGGAGACACACTCAGCTATCATGAGGGAATTGTTGTAGACCTCTCGTGAAGGAGAATCCATCGTGGTGCACTAACATGGACCCTTCAGTGAGAGATTGTTGGAAATGTAACGGTCATGTAACCTTACCCTATGTTCATATACATATATCTTTTATAGAGTATTGCCTCAAGAAGATCATTATTTGGGTTTTGAGGCTTCCACGCATGTATGTGTCTCTTGTCTCCTTGTTATCCCTTCATCTCATCTTGGCTCTCCTCATGTTCAGTGCCACCAAGGGGCTTTAGAGAATACCTTGGCCACTTGTTCTTCTCTTACCCTATGTGTGCCAAGATTTGGAAGAATCTCAAAATCCTTGATTGTGGATCATCTGATTAGTTAGAAACAAGCCTACTTGGGGAAGCCATTGGCTACTCTAGAATGACATTAGAAGGCTCTTTGTAAAATGTGGACAGAAAAATGTACGACCAACTTTAGGTTCACCCAAAGAGTTGTCCCTTAGAAAATCCCTTGATATCGAACATAGAAGAATTCGGAGTAGTAAAGTCTCTCTCTCTCTCTCTATCTCTCTCTCTCTCCACGCCTCGCCTCTTTAAGCACCACAATGTTTTTTGCTTGTAGTTAATAACAAGCTCAAGAATATGTGGATCTCGCATGAAGAGAATGTCTATCTTTTTTGTTTTCTCTATTCTTCTTTGGAGAAAGGGGATAATTAAGTGTAAAGAATTTCATTAAAGCCTAAAGGATTCCTCTTTCATCGGGTCTTTCGATATAAAGAATCCCCATATCTACGTTGGAAGACCAAATTGAAGTAGATATGGTCTTTTAAATCGAGACATGTTGCTTCATGCGGAGTAAGCACGTGTACAACCTTATCCACATCAGTCTCCGTATATATTCTTAGGGTGTACTCAGTGACGATAATAACCTTCTTGAACCAAAGACACCGCTTTTCTTCCTTCTCATGAAGCTTCCCATATCATCAACTATAAACTTTTCCAAATTACAGAGTTTAGACCATTAAATGTTGATATGATGATAGGAAAAAATCATTATATGTTCATTGTATTTCAAATCTCCAATGGTTTTTCTTCCGTTTACAGAAAATTTATAAACTGGATAATCGGAAAAACACATTTACTCAAATAACTTCTGTCATAGTCTTTACTGCTGACATATGTGACAAGTAGGCTTAAATATTGAGGTCGTGCAAGAAAAGGTCTCGCTCTCTCTCTCTCTCTCTCTCTCTCTCTCTATATATATATATATATATATATATATATATATATATATATATATATATATTGCACGAAATTTCCAACAGCTGCTCGCTCTCACAGTGCGCTAGATCTTTTTTTATTGGATTATCTACCTTGCTAGGTTGACGTTCAATACTCTTGGGCTTTGACTCCATAGATGTGACAAATGCCACAAGTATCTTTTGACTCAACTCTGAAGTCGGATGCGCAAGCTGATGAAATCTCATGTAAACCTCGCGATATACACAAATAAATTGTAATAATTGAATATGAGAAATTTATCAAGAAACATTATTGAAGGCAAGGAATTTCAACTTATGTTGGAGGCGATTTCTACTATTTCTCTTCCCACATTGTAGTGATAGAGATTCACCATTTCATAATCCCGCACTGATTTCTTATGAATTTGAAAATGGAACTTTTCACCGTTGTATTAAAATTCCATAGATTTCCAAAGATCTAAACAACAAACAAAAGGAAAAATTAATGAGGAAGATGTGTCCATGTGAAAATGGAATTTATGAGTTAGTTTCCCACAACTTATGTCCAAGTACATAGCTTTGCAATTTTTGGAGATTGTATCGAATGGGTTGGATTTTAGTTATGAGCTTCTGCACACCTTAAGTAGAAACTTATCTATACAAAAATCAAACGTAATCATTTTATCGAGCAATTTATCATAGAGAAAAATATTTTAAAGACAAGGCATTGCATGCCATTTCATGAGGGGTATATGCCCAATGCAGAGTAAGGCGTGCACCATTTCATGATATTGCACTACGTATGAATTTTGAAACTAGAACTTTTGATGAGGGTATTCCTCTCCAATATTTCTATTGAGACCTAAAATACATGATGTTACAGGCAGCATAGCTCTCTTATCTGATTCCGAAATTCCAAAGCATACACATGAAGTGCAAATAGGGGATGGCACAATGCATAATGTGGAGAATATTGATAATGTTAAGGCTTCGATGGTAGGACAAACATTCTGAGCAAGGTCCCACTATTACAAAAAACCTAATAAGTGCAGGCCAAATAGTTAAGAAGCACTTGCAAGTTTGGTTCGGCCAACATGGAGATTTTGTAGAAGATCCATGTCAAGTCTTCAAGAAGATAGCCAAAGTGAGAAGCATGGTAGGCTCTTTACTTTTGAAGTAGGAGAAACCAAAAACATAGCTCTATTCAACTTTGGATCTCAAACCGTAAGTGAGCATGAAGTATGGCTTAAGAAGCTAGCTCATGTGAATGAAAGAACCTTGAAGGATATATGAAGGGATCAAAGTGTTTTAGGACTGCAAAAGATATCAAAGCAACAAATGATCAAAAGATGTGATGCATGTTTGATTGGCAAGCCACAAATACAACCATCCAACCACAAAGCATACATCTAGAACAACGTATTGGACTTAGTACATATAGATGTATGGGGGCCAAGCTAGGGAACTTGATTGGGAGGATGAAGGATGTATGTTTGATTTATTGATGACCATAGTAGATGCACTATTTTGTACTTTGTCAAAATTAAGAATGAAGTGTTTTATTTCTTCAAAATGTATCTAGCACATCTGGAGAACCATACAAGTAGATCACTCAAGAATCTCAAATTTGATGGAGGGGGAGAATACATCTCCAAAGATTTTGATGAGCTCTTGTCAGATAAAGTCATCAATAGGGAAGTCACTACCAGGTACTCTCTTCAGTTGAATGGAATTGCAGAGAGACGAAACAAGACATTGGTTGGATCAATGAGAACAATGTTTGACAATAAGAGGTTGCCACATTATCTATGGGCAGAGGATATTTCAACTGATGTGTACCCTCTTAATAGACTACCTAGGCTTGGACATTGCAAGGTGATTGGTTGTTTATCTTATGTTCATGCACAATCACAAATAAGAGGTATGCTATATGAAAGGGCAAAGGCAATATTTATTGGATATGATTCAACTCTAATGGGTTGTAGGTTCTACAATCCTTCAACCATGAAATTCACTACATGTAGGGATGGTGTGTTTGAAGAACAGAGGTCTTGGTATGATGATGACAAACAAAAGGTAAGTCTACCATATGATCTTGATTCTGAATCCAAGTCAAGAGGAAAATAAAAAATGCAAGACTATGGAGAATGCTACAAGCAAGTACCTAGAAGTTTAACAAGGGAGAAAAGACAACTAGAAAGGTATGGATATGATTCCACATTTGTTACAAAGCATTCAATCTACTTGGGAAAGGACTCAATTTTAGAAGAACCCTCACTCTATGAGGAGGCAAGGGAAACATGAGTTTGGAAAAGGCCATGAAAAAAGAAATAGATGCATTGAAGTAGATGGGCACTTGGGATTTGGTTCCAATGTCAAAGGGAGAAGGTAGTTGGTTGCAAATGGGTATATCAACAAAAAATGAACTTGGATGGATCAATTTTGTAGCTAGATAGCAAGATTAGTTGCCAAGGATGCTCACAAACTCTTGGTATAGACTATGAAGAAACATTTGTTGGTACATTTGGCGAGCCTAAATGCTTGAAATAATGGATAGGACTTCTCACATCTACATTGGACTCACTAAAGACTAGCATATGAACATGTCTTGTAAAAGTCACGATTTTTATCTCATTGGATAAAAGTAAATGGAAAAGAGTTGAAGGAATTTCGTGATGTCAGGAACCAAGAACCATGACTAATTGGTGGGTGGAATCAAATCAATCTATACCTAAAGTGTACGAACACTTTTAGGTAGAAGAAAATCATAATTCAAATTCACTTTATGAGTATAAATAGGAATAACCTTTAGTCATGAGATCATTTGACGTGATTTAATTTGGGATAAGTAGAGTGATCTATCTAGTCACTCCACAACAAGTTTCATTACATTTCAACCACTCGAAATTGAGTTATGATTCATGCGAGCTACTTGTGTCTACATACTAGCATCACCCTAAAAAGTCAAGATTACACCCATGATTTCTTAAACTCATTTCTAAGTGTATACTTACTCTACATTAGTGAAATAACTTGGAATAGTTAGCTAAGATGCTCAATTAGATGTTTCTAAAAGCTGTTGGGTCAATTATTATTTGAGAGTGAGAAGTAAACATTTTCAAAAGAGGTTCAAGTCCAAAATAGAAAGCTTTTCAAATTTCTTTTATGTGCAAGTTATTTCTTTTGGCACAACTATTTGAGAATGATGATGCAAGGTACATAGTCATTTTAAATGCATATTTCAAAAGTAAAGGTGTATAGTAAGGTGCCCTAAAGTCACATTTTGGAATGTGTAGAGAAAGAGTATTGCAACACCACATCATCTTTGGAGTGTATCCAACCATCTCCTCACAGTGGTATCAGAGCTTTATGAACTCAACATTGGAGATGGATTTCCTTCATCATTTGAAAATTGGATCGCGATAACTACTCAGCATGGTCACTTAGAATGGAAGCATATCTTCAAGGGAAAAATGTCTATGGTTACAACTCTAGAGATGAGATGATGCCAACACTTAGAAGCAAAGGAAAACCAATTCAAGAAGAACAAGAGAGGTTAACTACATGTTGTTCAAAGGATGCTCTAACCAGGTCTTAAATTTTCAACTCAATATCAGATTCTTTTACTTTCGCATATAAGGAGCTACAAGAATTCATAAAGAGACATGGAATGCCTTTGAAGCAATCATCTCATCAAGCACTAGAGCTAGGAAGAACCAAATTTGGATGGAATTTAGCACATTCAAGAAGATGCCCAAGTAAAGTGTGACTAATTTTGTTCCAAAAATGGACTTAGCAAATCAACTTGGAAGCATTGGAGTCATTGAAGAGGATAGTGAGACAAGTAATCAATGGAATCAAAGCGGATGCTAAATGGGACGCTTTCACCACATCAATGGACCTTTACATGGACATGCAAGTACCTTACTTCATCACTCTCAAGGGACAATTGTTCACTCATGAGACAAAGCTTATGAAGAATGAAGAGAACTCAAAATGTAATTGATCTTCTGCCTTATACATAGATAAGATTAAGAATAAGGATAACAAAGGCAAAGGTAAAATATTTGATGATGAAGGTAGTACCTCCCAAGAAAATTTTCTAGGAAGAGGTAGAGGTTCAAGAGGAAGAGGTAGAGGAGGAAGACAAGGCAGAGGGGGATTTCAAAGCTCTTCTCCATGTGTTTTATGTGGCCTAACTAATCATACAACTGAGAATTGTTTGGGGAATCCCAAAACCAGAGAGGAAGAGGCTTCAATAGAGGAGCCTTTGGAAGTACAAGAGGCAGATCAAATAATTTCAATGACTACAGAAAACAACAACAACAACTTCAACAATACAAATCATCAAGGAGGATATAGAGGAAGGAGAGATTACAACAATTACATTGAAGAGCAAAGACAAGAGGACTCACTTCCTTTGATGAACATGACTATGACACAAGGTTAAGTAGATGATCATGTATTTTATATAGATTCAAGTTGTTCAAATCATGTAGTAGGGAATATGGTTCTACTCTGAGACTTAGAAGATCCAAGAAATAGACATGAGGTTCAAACAAGAGATGACATGAGACATTTAGTGGAAAATATTAGAAATGTGAAAACTCCAGATGGAAACATGAATCTACTCAGCAAGGTATTGTATGTACATACCATAAGAAAGAATCTCATAAGTGTTGGGAAAATTGTAGAGAAAGGATTGCACATAAGATTCACAAGAAATGGAGACATTTTTGAAGATCCAAAAAAAGGATTTAAGAAAATTTCAAAAGGAGAAAAGACAGGTACACTCTTCACATTTGAACTCCAAGACACTAGAAATATATCCTTGTTTAATTATGGTGTCAGAACCTATCAGAATTAGAGATGTGGCATGAAAGATTGGCTCATATAGGTGAAAGAAATCTGAAGCAGATGTGGAGGGATCAAAGCGTGCTTGTCCTACCAAATATATCCAAGCAACACATGATATATAAGTGCAGTGCTTGACAACTTGGGAAATCACATAGGAAACCCTTTATGAAGAAAGGATACATTCATGGTGACTTGTTGGAACTACTCCACAGAAATGTTTGGGGACCTACCAAGGAACCATCAATTTTAGAATCCAGGTACTATGTATCTTTTATTGATGACTTTAGGAGATAGACCATCCTATACTTTATGAAGCATAAGGATGAATTCTTCTCATATTTCAAGAAGTATCTTGCTCTTGTTGAAATTCAAATCTGTAAAAAAACTAAAGAGGCTAAGGTCATATGGAGGGGCAGAATATTTCTCCCATGAATTTGATACTTATCTTCAAGAGAGAGGTATCAAAAGGGAGATTGCAACTAGGTACACTCTAGAGCAAAATAGAGTGGCTGAGAGAAGGAATAGGACCATAGTTGAAGCTGCAAGGTCTATGATTAATGAGAAAAAAATACAAAATTATTTGTGGTTAAAAATTGTATCCACGACCACCTATCTTATCAAGAGACTCCCATCAAAGGCATTGGATGGGATGAAACCACATGAAGCATCGAATGGAAGAAGAGCTAGCTTTGATCATTGCAGGATATTTGGATGCATAACATATGCACACCTTCCATCACAAATCAGAGGTAAGATGGATCCTAAAGAAGAGAAATATGTATTCATGGGATATGACTTAAATAGAAAAGGGTACAAGTTATATAATCCAAGCACTAAAGGATTTATTCTTAGTACATATGTTTTCTTTGATGAGAATAGCTCTTGGTTTGAAGATTGAAGGGCTTTGGTGTGCACAAGAAGAGGAGAAAGGAGGAGATGGAGGGAGAGAGAAGAGAAGAGACGTGCACAGATGCGTGGGAGCCTCGAAACCCACATAATGATCTCCCTTGAAGCAATGCTCTATATATGATGTATATATATGAATATGGGGGTAAGGTCACATGACCCTTACATCCCCAACAATCTCCCACTTAAGGGTCAATGTGACCATAAGTGGTAAAATATACAAAGAATGACGTAGGACTACACAGTAATGTACAGGAAGAGTCCCGATCTCTACCCATACCAGATCAGCCTACAACAACCCCCTCGAACAAGGTGTATCCATGCACCTCAAACTACTCTAGACTCATATCGATGAGGGTCGATCTCATATCTAACTGATGCAAGAACTGATGAAGTTCCTGCAAAGCTCCCACTCACTCTATGCCTATGCCAATCACTGAATGACTAACAAGTCCAAGTGCAAATGCTCCAATAGCAACTGCAATATCTAGTCTCAAGCATAACAACTTGTACATTAGACTCCTAAATGTTGAAAAAAAAGCTAAGTTGAGTATGTCAGCCATGCCTATATCCATGGCATCCAAAGCACCATCGTCAAGACCAACATGTCATGATATATTTGTGTCAACATCTAGGATGAGCGAATCCAAGAATGACTGCATAACTGCTGACTCCTCAACATCTAAATCAACCATGCTCGCAACCAAGGATGTATCTAGCTATGCATCCTGAGAGCTTATATGCTCTACCATACACTGTGTACCATGAGAGAAATCCTGCTCTACCACACAAAGTGTATGATCATGCTCCACATGAGATAACTACACAACAACACCAAGATCAAACTGATGATCAAACTCTAACTGAGTATCATCAGAATGCTCCACACGAGTGTCCACATCATGCTCTAAAGCATCCAAATGATCATCCAAAGTGTGCTCCATATAAGCATCTATATGATCAATAAAATCATGCTCTATATAAGCATCATGAGCATCCAAAAGATCCTCTAAATATGCTCCAAGTGAGCATCTGAATCCTGCCATACATGTGCATCATGAATGTCAATAGATCTATCTATAGCTAGAGAAAATGAGACATGACGAGTCTCACATCGCACATAAGGCTGAACTCCCACTAAGACCAGACTGTCTCTCACATGACGTACCTGCACTGGATACCTGTGCCCAATCCTAGAACCTCTGACAAGCATAAGCTGATCCAACTGCAACTAAAAATGATGCTCACCAAGGAATGCATAACATCTTCTCTCCTGTAACTAGCTAACTAAAATCAAGCTCATAGGGAATGAAGGCACATATCATACATGTTTAAGTATAAGTGATGCTCCACTAGGTAGCATAAGGCATACATCTCCTGCACCCTGAATGTCATATGTCATACCATCAGATGTGCACACATCCATGACTCTCACCTGAGAATTGATAAAACCCATGATGTGGAGTAACATGAAAACTTGCTAATGCATCAAGCAACCAAGCGACATGTGTGTTATCCAATGAATAAGAGGGATCCTGAGATGAACCATAGGAGAAAGTGATATCACCATCACTAGCATAATCAACTACCATAGACTCTCGGCCTGAAGCCACTACATGACCTACATCACGTGCATATCTCTGACATCGTAGCTGCATCCGCCTGAAGCAACGTCATGGAGTATGGCCTTCATGACCACAATGCCAACATCAAAGATGTCTATGTGATCTATATCTCAAATGAGTGGATGGACTCGCATATGTATCATGTAGTCTCTGCCATAATGCACTACTCATCTCCTCATACAAAACAGATTCATATATAGAATTCAAAAGCTATAATCGGATAGTGGAGTTGGCCAATGCATCCATATCCATCCATACATGGTCAGGCATGTCACGAGGCCTCTGTGTATCTCTATGCACATACATGTGTAACCCTGCACGAAACAATGTATGCCACATCTGATCTTTCCATCTCGGAAAGTGAGTGCCATCAAACCGAGAAGACACCATGCTGGCGATCCAATAGACTAGCAATGTAACAAGAGACTAGAAACAATACTCTATCCTCAATAGGATCACGCCTGCATATCTATATGCATAACTCATATCACATATGTCTCACTGGAGAAGAAATCACGTGAACCGACTGTCACATAACCATGTATCTAGCATGCACATAAAACCATGAGCATAAGCCTACTCACCAAGTCTCTAAACTCACAAAGTAGATGTGAAAGAATCCTAAAAAAATTTCGACAGAGTATCTCCTGTAAACTGAGCAATCAAACAAGATAACCAATAACAAAAGAACAATAAGTAACCTATCACCACCTGTCACTGATCTAGTCAAGGATAATGGTAAATACATATGCCCACAAACTGATGGCAATATATGCCAATACAAAGGTGATACACCTCCCACTCAAGAATAAATCTTGCAAGATGGTCCAACCTGTGACGAATAACATGTGACCAAGTCTAAGTGAATGGAGATAAGCAATGATCCAAAGCTATCGCACAAGCTTCAACATCCACTAGAGCTCTTTTCTAATGTAAAAGCCAAGGAAATTTTGGTAGAATCTCCTTTGTAAAATGGAATCTAGAACCAAAATAAACCATGTGGGAATCACCATCCACATATGCAAAGAATCACACTAGCACATAGATATCAAATCAATGACCTAATAGTCAATCAAGGTGACAAAAAAGTATGCAAATGGGACTCCAATCTCAATCATGTACTTGCAAAGAAAAGAAAGATAGAAGTACCAACTAAGATCCAATGTCAACTCTCACAAAAGTATGTGCAACTGGCAAGTAAATCCATAACCAAGTGGTGTAAACAAGATAGAGACTACAATCCACTATACATCCACTCACAATGCCATGATCAAATTATGATGACATAAACCTCAAAAAGGAGTATACCACAATGTCATCTCACATGCCAAACACATGACAAGATTATGTTCTACTCTCATATGTAGGAGTTACCATAGTGATCATACATGGATAATGCCTTCAAGCTCTGGAAATAAGAGCTCGCACACCAAAAATTCTCTCTCGTAGAAGTTCCAATGTAAATTCAATCTCCAAAAGCAACTAGGGTTCTTTTGGTGAAAATATGTTGCTTTGTGTTTTGTTGTTTCAGGGGTGATAACCTCTGAATATGAACAAGATAAAGAACACTTCAATCAAAGGTGCATAGCTCAAGATATGAACAAAACAAATATCAGGTGTCAATTTCACTTTCACCTGTAGCACTACTCCTCTGTATTTTGCAATTTCGGCAACCTTGCACTCAGAATCTAGATCTATGTTCTTCTACAAAGTTGTAGAGGCTACTGCAGACTATGCATGGCAAGTTGAATCCTCTCATTCCGATTTGTAAAAATCAACTTCTAGCCAAAACACTTACTTGTTGTCCAAGTGATTGTAGATTCATCTTCTACAAGTCTGCGGTTTTTGAATTTTTGGCACTGTAGAACTCCGAACCAGGTTCTTCACTCTTCTGCAACATTGTAGCTCTCTATATTAGCTACACAAGGAACTTTACAACGCATTAATTCGAGCTTCCTAGCTCAAGTTATGGCCAAACTATGGAACTACTATTGAGAGATGTCGACCTGCACTTTCATCTCTTCTGACCTAACCTTCCATTGAAGCTTCTTGCACACAAGCCTTCAGCATGCTCTGATACAAATGAAGGGCTTTGGTGTGCAGAAGAAGAGGAGGAAGGAGGAGATGGAGGGAGAGAGAAGAGAAGAGATGTGCACAAGTGTGTGGGAGCCTCGAAACCCACATAATGATCTCCCTTGTGGCAATGCTCTATATATGATGTATATATATGAATATGGGGGTAAGGTCACATGACCCTTACATCCCCAAAAAAGATGATTGTGAGAAGGACAATTTATCTTATGATCTAGAGGAAGACTTCCCAACGTTGCAAAATGTGAATGATCACTTACATGAAGAATCAAGTGATTATGATGATAATCAGAAGATACCAAGGAGGAATATCAATACTTGGAACAACAAATGTAAAGAAAAGATACAAGAAATGTGAGATGCTACAAAATACTCTCAACAAACAATAAGGAGATCAACTAAGGAAAAAAAGGAAGCTAAAAACATATGGATTCAACACTTCTCTGGTCACAAAGCATTCAATTTATATTGCTCAGGATATCAATTCATAAGAACCATCAACATTTTATGAAGCAAAGAAGAAATCAGAATGGAGAGAAGCAATGGAAGAAGAGATAGAGGCTCTTCAAGAGAATCAGACATCAGAATTGGTTCCCAAGAAGCCATCTATGAAGATCATTAGATCTAGCTGGATCTACAATGTAAAGAAGAACTTTGATGGATCAATAAACAGGTATAAAGCAAGGCTTGTGGTTGAAGGGTTTGCTCAAACCCTAGGTATAGATTATGAAGAAAATTTCTATCATATGGCAAAGATGCCTACTATCAGAGTACTCGCGAGTGTCCTTGCCTCAAAGAATTGGAACATCCATCAAATGGATGTCAAAAATGCATTCTTGAATGGTTGGATTTCAAAGGAGGTGTACATGGCACAACCTCCTAGATTTATAGATGAATCACATCCTAAATATGTGTGTAAACTCAAGAATGCTTTATATGGCTTGAAGCAAGCTCCTAGAGGTTGGAACCATGGACTAGTTACTTCTTTGTAGGACAAATGATTTCAATCAAGCAAGGCATACTCTTCACTTTTCATTATAAAGAGTAAACTTGAAGTAATGTACTTATGTGTGTATGTAGATGATATAATCCTTATAGGTGATGATGCTGATGGAATTAGGAAGATCAAAGCACAAATGAACGAGGAGTTTAGTATCCGTGATCTTGGATTGCTCACTTATTTCCTTTGATTGGAAGAAGTCTACATGGATCAAGGAATGTTTCTTACACAAAGGAAGTATATAAAAGACATGCTTTCAAAGTCCAAAATGCAAGAAGCTAAAGTTACAGGTACTCCCACAGAGGTCAACCACAAATTAAGTGACCATGAAGGAGATATAAGACATCAAAAGCTATTAAAACCTAGTTGGGAGTTTAAATTACTCTACCCTAACTAGGGTTGATATTTGATGTGAAGAAAGTGTGATTTCTCAATTTGTGCACACTCCTTGGAAACCTCACATAGATGCAACAAAAAGGATATTGAAGTACTTGAAAGGAACAATGAAAGAAGGTTTATATTACCCATACACATCTGATTTGGATGTAAAGATATTCAGTGATGTAGCTTGGGGTGGTTCCAAAGATGATACAAGAATTAGCACATTAGGATATCTATCATTTTCCGGTACAAAGCTCATATATTGGTCTTCAAAGAAGCAACCTACAATTGCTCTCTCATCAATTGAAGCTAAATCAACAAAATCAACAACAAATTTTCCAATAAATGGTTGCAAAATATCACTCATTAACATAATAAATGTCACTAGTACATTACTAAAACCAAATGGCATGGCCAAATACTCATAATGCCCAAAACGGGCCCTGAAAGCTAACTTATGTACATCATGATCTCTTGCTCTACTCTACTGGTAGCCACTTTTTAAATCTATTTTACTAAATACAACGGCTCCACCTAGAGCATCAAAAAGATCATCAATCATGGGCATGGGATATCTGTGTCTGATAGTAATCTTATTGAGTCATCCTATTAGATCTGTCTTTCTTATTTATGAGAAGAAGTGGTGCTGCAAAGGGTGAATAGCTGGGTCTAATCAACCCCTTCTAAAAGGTACTTATCTATGACCTTGTGGACTTCATTTTCTACCTATAAACTCATTCAGAATGGTGGCCCAACAGTCGGACTCACTCCAAATATGCAGGTGTGTGTAGGTCTTGAAGATGGTCCACATTCCTTCTGTTTAGCTTGCCAAGACTCTCCCGATAGTTGGTGCTTGAAACCGATTCTCAAATGAGGGTTGATGATGACAAATGGTCAAACTTGAAGCTCTTAAAAGCACTAGAACTGAAGCCAAAAGTTGCCTTGTAACCATTTTCTAGAACTAGCTCTCAAGGAGCACTCCATAGGAATAAATCTTAGAATTCAAAGGTTGGATGCCCAAGTTATGGCTAAATAGGTAGAGGTAGGTTGCCTAAACTGTCTAATAAGAAAAGCTTAGGCTATGGCCTCCCAAGGAAAGTCGAAATTGTCTCTCTTCAAGTAAATTGCCCTATGAAACTCCCTTCTCAGCCACGAAGGCATGCATATCAAAAGCTATATCCCATATAGATTGCTGACAAATGGTTAGGCCAAAGATAAATGAAGCACACTCTCGTTAAGATCTTCAATTCATAGAAGAGAGTGGTCAAGAGTATCCTCTCTCTCTCTCTCTCTCTCTCTCTCTCTCTCTCTCTGAGCGTGGGCAGCTCCTGAACGTGCATGGGAAACATTAGGTCTCTAGAGGTGGCGATCAACTACAGGTGGCGATCAACATTGGAAATCTCCCAAAAAAATGCAAAGAAAATGATGGATGCATGCAAAAAGAATGCAAAAAATTGAAAAATGCATGCAAAGCAAACTTCTCTTTGGCCCAAACTTCCAAAATTAGCTATGAAGCTCTGATACCAAGTGTGAGAGCGACTTGAACGATGTGTGTGTAAATCTCATCCCATCCATATATACCCTCTTGTATTCAAAAAAATAGCAATGATCTGGAATGGTTTAGTGCCACCATGTGTACATCATGCAACACTCATTCCCATTACTACTGAATACCGTAGGATATCCCCTAGGCTTGGGACCTTGGTTATGATTGGCCCTTGTCCCACACACACATGGAATGATCCCTATGGTCCAATATAATCCCTGTGGACCAATATCTGACATGTATAGTCTATGTATAGGTCACAAGGGTTGAGGGAGATGAACTAGGTACAAGTCGTAACTAGAGAGGATCTCATACTAGACTAGACAAGGCTAGAACAAGGAACAAGACTAGAACGCAAACTAGAACTTGGAAATTACTTACTTGGATATCATCACTCCTTGAGATCCTATAGGAAAGACTAATCATGTATGTGGCAAATCCCTCATTATATAGGTGTTCAAGGGAATTTATGAGTTGATGATGTCATCGACAATATCAACAGTCCCAAAGGGGACCTCTGAATGTCAGAATGAGGCAAGTAGAGAGTCGATCTCAGACTTTTGTTACATTCAAGTGGTGATTGAAGCATTAGTTTCTCCAAGTTCTTAGCCAATCATGATAAATAGATCACATGGAATAAGAGCTTCGTGATGTTTTACTTTGTCTCCATGAGAGTACCCAAGCATATGATCCCATTATTAAAAGGTCTCTTAATCTTAAGAAATCATACATTATTATTTAATAAAATATGCGTCCAATCTCATCAAACAAAGAAAATCCTTATAGATTCCCATGAAGGTCATGGTGCTCGGCACCTTGAAGGCCATCTCACTAGACAAAGAATTTTTGTTGTAGGGATTTCGTGACCCACAATCTATAGAGATTCCACAAAATTTTCCCAAAGTTGTGACACACAAATTCATTCTTTTGAGGAAATGGAAAATACTTTTTAATGAAAAACTGTTTTTACACCAAATGGGCAAAATCTCTTGTTTTGAAATATTATGGTGTTGAGATTGTATAATATTTCTTTTATAGCAACATATTTTTTAGATATGAATATATTAGGAGAGAAATTTAATCAACCAAGGTGATCACTATGATTTTTAAGGAATTCAAAACCTTACATAAAAATTTTAATTCCTACTAAACGAGTGAGAAAGCAGTATCGGACACGAGTATTTTTTCTCATCCGGCTCAAATAACTATTCTCATATTTAAGGATGAGTTAGTTCAACAAATGCATTTAAAACGTAATCATATTCTTGTTCTATTAAATAGAAACTAGTTATTCATTATTCGCGTTTCAATTTGTTATTGTTTTTCTCGGAGCACATCTATATATACTTATTTTGGAAAAACTTTTTATTTAAAAGCAAAAAAAAATAATTAATTCTTTTGATTAATTCTAGAAAGCACAAACAAGGTCTATTTCCTTGCTAAAAAAGGGATGCCTCTTGAGACTTGTTATTTTGGATATTAGTTTTGTGGAAACCTTATGTGCATATAGACTTACCTACAAAACCGCCATTGGGTTTTCACCATTCAAACCAATTTGATTACTCCATGACTCTCTCACAACTTACAACATTGGCTTCAAATTCATGTCCACATCCACTACAACATATCAAGGGTATACTGAGGCTGCTACCGAGGCAAATGAATGGGCGTGATTTCTTCGCGACGTCAGTGTTAGAGTCGGTATACGCATCGGAAAAAGAGCGTCGGTATGGGCACCGGTCTAAGCGTCGGTATGGGTGCCGGTATAGGCATTGGTATATACGCCGGTATTACCGACGCTTATACCAACGTCCATACCAACGCCCGGAGTGGGTGTACCGACGCCTATACTGACGTCCATACTAGAGCTACCGACGCATATACCGACGACCCTATCTGCACAATTTTTTTTCGGCAGAGTTTGTTGTCTTTTTCTACAGCATGATGTTGTTTAGCAAAAGACAATACACTCTGCCCAACTGAGTACATGTGTTATGTACTCTAATGGAAAACATAAACTTATATGAGCAAAAATGAACAATGAATCATGTACAGAAAGTTGTATATTCCATACATGAAAAATGTACAAAAGTGTGGCAAAGCACTTCTATATAGGAATCGAATACAAAATGTGACAAAGCACTTTCCATATAGGAATTGAATACAAAATTATGGTACATCATTGCCACATAGGAGTTTAATACAAAATTGTGGCAATGTGACAAAACACTTCCATATAGGAATTGAATACAAAATTATGTTACATCGTTGCCGTATGCGAGTGTGATACAAAATTGAGGCATTGATCAAAATATTTACACCTACAATCCTACAACAAAACATATGTATAAAATAAGACCAATAAATATGACATTTATAAACAACAACTAAAAACACTAAACCAAGATATAACTTTACCTAATCAAGAATATTCTCCCATGAGGTGATTGCATTGTGTCCCTCTAAGTCTTGTAATAGTGCAATCAGTCCATGTCGATATCCATATGATTCTTTAGTTCGCGTCGGAGGACGACCCACTGCCAACTCTATAAATATGCAAAATGTTAGATGAACATACATAATGTGCTTAACACAAACAACTTCAATAATTAACATGATACTTACAAATTGGTAGCGCATATTGTGGTATCCGCCGCTACCTAAATGCGACATTCCAACCGTATCTAAATGTGTGGCTGCCGCATCTCTCTGTTGATGATATCGATCAGGAGTATGTTGCTTCTCATCCTGAATCGATTCCCATTCTTCAACATATAGACATATAGGCTCCGGTAAGCCTGCTCTAAAAGCATCGCGTGTTACCGTTAGTGTCCATGTGAAAGGCCAAATGGCCACCGGACACTTCTTTGTATATGTTCTTTACTAAAACATATAGTGGCCTGCTCAGTCACAGACTGTAAGTTCGACCGCATTTGTAAAGACTAAGAAGTCTGTTTTCGTGCTCCCTGTGGAAGGAGAGCGCATTGTGGTGTATCGTCATCGAGTCACTTCACTGGTATCAGAGCAGTTCGAGGCAAAAGCTTTGTTCCTTTTGTGCGAGTGAAGCGAGCACCCCCCCCCCCCCTAAGGCTTACGACTAAGGCGGTGACCAAGGCATAGACCTTGGCATACCTTGTCATCCGAGTCACCCAAGTCACCGTTGGCTGCGCGCGAGGGAGGACCTCAACGATCAAGGAATATAGAGGTTCCCGGTACTTCCCGGGAGGTCACCCATCCCAGTACTGTTCCCCCTAGAGCTCGCTTAACCGTGGCAATCTCTTGCCACTAAGCTACACTCTTGTGGTGTTTGAAGAAGGGGAAAGACTAAGGTTGACATTACCTTGAACAAGTTTTGGTCCCTCAAAGCTTCATTTTTGCTTTCAAAGCCTATTTCTGAAGCAATTTTGGGGTGTTTTTGGAGCCATTTCGGAGTACTTTCGCACATAGTTCTCTTTGCACAGGTCCAAGAACATCAAGAAGAGTGTTCCTTGTACTTCTCAGACAATAAATATCAACCTTTGGGGCTGTGTTTTCAGCCACATTCGTAAAACTACAAGTTTCTCGAGGGGTTTTCAGTTTTGGTGGGAGCAGTCACTGCAAATTTATGCAGGTTTTTAAAGCCTAAAACATCAGAGTTGACAGACACTTGCAGGTGTTATTGGCTAGTTTTTGGGCTATGTATTCAGCCTTTTAGTGTCATTTTACTACATATAATGAGCACATACACACCATGTACGCTTCTGTGGATACCGCTTATGTACGTCCATGTGGTCATTGATATAGCGGTTACGTTCTTTGCATAAAGCCTTTTACGTTTGATAAAGAGGGTCGTGGTGAGGTTTTCTTAACTGAGAGACACCCAGATGTCGGGGTCTCTTCGGTGGTGCAGGTGGAAGACTTACCCAACCTCGCCATAGGAGATGTATGATAGTTGTTCATAGGTGCTCGATAAGCCTAGTTGGCTTCTATTGGGTAACTGATTATATGCAGTGGAGTCAGTGATTCACTATGCAGGTAGACATGTCAGTACTTGCAGTTTTATGATACTTTGACACTGGTCATATGCTAATTTTGCAGAGGATACTCTGGCAAAATTTTTCCAGATTTGTGGTTTAGTCAACTATACACATGGCATCAGAGGTCTCAAGCACATCCGGTGGATCAGGGTCTAGTGCTAGTGTTCTGAGGAGGAGCTATAACTTGCAGGGCAAAGACCATTTTGAGATCCAAAAATTTGATGGCACAAACTTTGCTCTATGGAAGAATCAGATTAAAGATGTGCTGATTCAAAGGAGGCAATGGAAGCCAATAAATGGGATTTCAAAGAAGCTTGCTGACATGGATGAAGATGATTGGGATGCGTTAGATGAAATGGCCAGGCCTACCATTCGCTTGCACCTGGCAGATAATGTTTACTTTACAGTATTAGACTGTGAAAGTGCAGAGGAGCTTTGGAAGAAGTTATGCAATACATATGAAAAAGAGACGGCATCAAATAAAGTGTATCTGATGAGAAAATTATATGACCTTCGTATGAAGGACACAGATAGTGTTGCTGCTCATCTAAATGAGTTTGATGCTATATTCTCCCAGTTACAGGCTCAGAAAATGGATATGGATAATGAAATGAAAGCAGTATTGTTGTTATGCACCCTGCCATCATCATGGGATACGTTTTGCACAGCTATTAGCAACAGTGCACCTGGTGGTAAGCTCGTCTATGATGACATATGTGGAGCACTCTTGAGTGAGGAGATTCATAGAAAATCTATGGTTGGCACTTAGAGTGGAGATGCATATAATGTTCGTGATTCTTACCAAGGAAAGAATCAACAATGTGGCAGGAGCAAGAACAAGGAAAAGAATGGTCAACGGAATAAGAGTAGAAGAAAATCAAGGAAGAGGGATATCGAATGCCATGATTGTCATAAGAAAGGACACATGAAGAAAGACTGTTATGCATTAAAGAATGCTAAAGGTAAAGGACAGAATGTTGATGGGCATGCTAAACAGTTACCTGCACCATCTACTTCGACTGTGAAGATTGAAGAAATTAATGCTATTTCTGATGATGCTGATGTGTTGACACTTGATAGTACTGTGCCATCTGAGGTAGTTATGGCTGATTCTCTTTCCCACACCTAGCTACTAGATTCTGGTGCTTCTTTCCATGTGACACCACATAGAAAATGGTTCTCTAATTATGCAACAAAGTCTCTTGGTACCGTGAGACTTGGTGACTCTTACCAGTGTGATGTTGTGGGGATTGGAGATGTGGTTATGCAGTTCATTGATGGTTCAAAATTTACTATGCATAATGTACGCCATGTACCTCAGTTATCACACAGTTTGATGTCAGTTGGTCAACTTGATGACCTTGGTTACAAGGTGGTCTTCTATGCTGAGTCCTTTCGTATATCAAAGGGCAATATGGTTATTGCAAAAGGAAGCAAAGTTGGCTCACTTTATCCTTTATTTGTATCATAGAAAGAACACTTGTTAGCTGTTACTGAACAGCCTATGGCTTGTATTTGGCATGGTCGGTTGGCCCATATATCTCGTAGTGGCATGGAAAATCTTTCTCGTTCTGGCTACTTACCTATGTTATCTTTCTCTGATTTTTCATTTTGTGAGCATTGTCAATATGGAAACAAACCAGAAATGTGCATAGAATGCACATTGACTCTTCAATTCAGCCTTTAGATCTCGTTCATACAGATGTGTGTGGTCCTATGCCCACTAGGTCCTTAGGTGGTTCTCTTTACTTTGTCACTTTCATAGATGATGCTACTAGAAAAGTCTGGGTATATCCTATCAAATCAAAGGATGATGTATTCCCTACGTTCAGAAAATGGCTTGCTTCAATTGAGACTGAAAAAGGAACTAAGCTTAAGGCTTTACGTTTAGATAATGGGGGTGAGTATACCTCACATGAATTCAACCTTTTCTGTCAATCTAGAGGGATTCGTAGAGAGTTTACAGCTCCTTATACCCCAGTACAGAATGGTGTAGCTGAGAGGATGAATAGAACTATTCAAGATAGAGTAGTCTCTATGTTGCATCATGCAAACCTCTCACAAGGTTTTTGGGCAGAAGCAATATTGACTGCAGTTCATGCGATTAACCTTTCACCTAGTACTATCAAAGGTCTGAAAGTGGCACAAGAGTTATGGACAGGGAAACCACCATATTATGATCATCTTCGAGTTTTTGGGTGTGAAACATATGTTCATATACCCAAGAATCTTAGACAAAAGTTGGACCATAAGTCAAAGAAATGCATTTTTCTTGGATATGGTCGAGAAGGACAATTTGGATATCGCTTATGGGATCCTGAAACACGGTCAGTGATCAGAAGTAGTGATGTCATTTTTAATGAGTCTTAGATGCATAAACAACCCATTAAGGAGGTTGAAATGAGAAGAGTGGTGTTTGAGGATACTAGTCCTCTGGTTAGCATGCATAAAAATGCTGCACATAGGGATGTTCAAGAGAATATCCACTCAGATCAGTCTGCACATGCTCCTGTTCAACAACCATTGAGACGTTCTGCACGTGTCTCATATCCACCTGATAGATACGTTCCAAGTTTAGATTTTGTTATGCTAACAGATGCTGGTAAGCCTTCTTGCTACAAAGAGGCTATGCAGACAGAGGATCATGTCAAGTGGGAGCGTGCCATGAAGAGTGAGTTGGATTCTATTCACAAGAATGGTACTTGGGACTTAGTACCTTTACCAAAGGGCAGGAAAGCTTTACCATGTAAATGGGTGTATAAGCTGAAATTCACATCAGATAGTGCTTCTCCAAAATATAAAGCACGACTTGTTGCAAAGGGTTTTAAGCAACAACATGGTGTTGACTTTGAGGAAATCTTCTCTCCCGTGGTCAAGATGACTACTTTGCGCATGTTGCTTGGATTCGTTGCAGTGGAGGACTTAGAGCTAGTCCAAATGGATGTGAAAACAGCTTTCTTGCATGGAGATCTTACAGATGAGATCTATATGGAACAACCAGAGGGTTATGTAGTTCCTTGCAAGGAAAGTCTAGTTTGTAAGCTCAAAAAGAGCTTGTATGGACTTAAACAGTCTCCTAGACAATGATACCAAAATTTTGATGCTTTTATGAAGTCCCAAGGCTATTCTCGTAGCAATGAGGATCATTCTCTCTACACAAAGAGATGTTCTGATGGAAGCTTGATATGCTTGATACTTTACGTCGATGATATGCTGATTACTAGGAAGTCCTCTTATGATTTGTCACTTCTAAAAAAGAAGTTGAGTCAGACATTTGATATGAAGGATTTGGGGGATTCCAAACATATTCTTGACATGTGCATTCCTCGTGATAGGAGTAAAAGATGCATATACTTGTCTCAAAGTGAGTACATATCCAAAGTACTTCACCGATTCAATATGCAAGGTGGAAAGGCATTGAGTACACCTTTACCCACATATGTGAAATTGAGCAAGGATGACTGCCCCAAATCAGATGAGAAAAAGGAATTCATGACCAAAATTCCCTATCAATCTGCTGTTGGTAGTCTCATGTATGCTATGGTAGCTACGAGACCAGACATTGCATTTGCAGTGGGAGTTGTGAGCAGATATATGTCTAATCCTGGCAAGAAACATTGGGAAGCGGTCAAAATGATTTTGAGATATCTGAGTGGCACTAAGGACAAGTGTCTATGCTTAGGTAGAGGGAAAGCATCCATTATTGGTTACACAGATTCTGACTATGCTGGTTGTGTAGACAATCGTAAGTCTACATCAGGGTACATTTTTCATTTTGCTGGAGGTGTTATCTCTTGGAGATCTCGTCTTCAAGAATGTACAGTTGTTTCCACCACAGAAGTAGAGTATGTTGCAGCAAGTGAGGCATGTAAGGAAGCATTGTGGCTTTCTCGTCTTGCTTGTGATATGGGTTTACCTTAGCATGTACCTCACTTGCTCAGTGATAGTCAGAGTGCCATTGCTTTGGCTAAGAATCCGGTCTATCATGCAAAGACCAAGCACATTGAGGTGAGGTATCACTTCATTAGAGATTGCTTAGCCACTGAGAGCATTATTCTTGAGAAGGTTCACACTCGAGATAATGTTGCAGATGCTTTGACTAAAGCTCTACCAGAGGATAGCTTTCGACACTGTTGTCACTTGATGGGGGTTACTTGATTCGTGATCTTACGCACTCACTTGTATACTGTGTAACATGCCCATCAGGTGGGAGGTATAGTTTGTATACTTACACTCAGGTATTCTTTATCATCCTTTATTTTTTCTCCCATAGTTACTCTGGCCATATTGGCCTTTAGTGGGAGATTGTTACCGTTAGTGTCCATGTGAAAGGCCAAATGGCCACCGGACACTTCTTTGTATATGTTCTTTAATAAAACATATAGTGGCCTGGTCAGTCACAGACTGTAAGTTCGACCACATTTGTAAGACCTAAGAAGTCTGTCTTCGTGCTCCCTGTGTACTGTGTTTTCTGCGTATTCTACAGGCTCTGTGCGGAGTATTGTGTGCAGCCTCAGGTGCTCAGTTTTCTACTCCGAGCATATCGTCGTGGAGCTCTCAAGAAGGAGAGTGCAATGTGGTGTATCGCCATCGAATCACTTCATCGCGAGCTTCCGATCGTCGATGAGACATCACCTCGCATGCCGTATGCTGAATCCATTCGGAACTCACAATAGGATTCTTAGGTGCTGGCGGGTACTCTTCATATATGCATTGTGTGATATGATTTTTTAAGTCCCTATCCTGTTCGGTCCATTTTAACATTACTAAATGACCGAATTCGATGGAGTAGAGTTGTCGAATGCGCTGATGAATTTACTTATCGACCACATCCATAACTGGAGCTCCATTATGGATATGATATATCTTGGAGTCTTCATGATCATGGCCACCCCAAGGTGTGCGTGCAGATCCCATTTGATGCAATGTGAAGATCTCATGTCATCCAATGTATATATATGCATGCTTGTATACATATGCATTCATGCTTGTATACATATGCATTCATGTATACATATGCATGCTTGTATGCATATGCATTCTTGTATGCATATACATGCTTGTATGCATATACATGCTTATATGCATATGCATGCATGTATGCATCTGCATTCATGTATGCATATGCATTCATGTATGTATGCATGTATGCATATGCATTCATGTATGTATGCATGTATGCATATGCATTCATGTATGTATGCATGTATGCATGCATGTATGCATATGTATGTATGTATGCATGCTTGTATACATATGCATTCATGTATATGCATATGCATGCTTGTATACATATGCATTCATGCTTGTATACATATGCATTCATGTATACATATGCATTCATGTATACATATGCATTCATGTATACATATGCAGCTTGTTTGCATATGCATGCATGTATGCATATGCATGCTTGTATGCATATGCATTCATGTATGCATATGCATTCATGTATGCATATGCATGCATGTATGCATATGTATACATGCATTCATGTATGCATATTCTTGTATGCATATGCATGCTGGTATGCATATGCATTCATGTATGCATATGCATGCATGTATGCATATGCATGCATGTATGCATATGCATTCATGTATGCATATGCATTCATGTATGCATATGCATTCATGTATGCATATGCATTCTTATATGCATATGCATTCATGTATGGATATGTATACATGCTTGTATACATATGCATTCATGCTTGTATACATATGCATTCATGTATATGCATATGCATGCTTGTATACATATGCATTCATGCTTGTATACATATGCATTCATGTATACATATTCATGCATTCATGTATGCATATGCATTCATATGTATGTATGCATGTATGTATGCATATGCTTGTATGTATGCATCTATGTATGCATATGCATGCATGTATGTATATGCATGCATGTATGCATGCATGTATGCATGCATGTATGCATGCATATGCATGCATGTATGCATATGCATTCATGTATGCATATACAAGCATGCATATGCATATACAAGAATGCATATGCATATACAAACATGCATATGCATTCATATGTATGCATATGCATTCATATGTATGAATATGCATTCATATGTATGCATATGCATTCATGTATGTATATGCATATACAAGCATGCATATGCATATACAAGCATGCATATGGATTCATATGTATGAATATGCATTCATATGTATGTATATGCATTCATGTATGCATATGCATTCATGTATGCATATACAAGCATGCATATGCATATACAAGCATGCATATGCATTCATATGTATGCATATGCATTCATGTATGCATATGCATTCATGTATGCATATGCATACTTGTATGCATATGCATTCATGTATGCATATGGATTCATGTATGCATATGCATTCATGTATGCATATGCATGCTTGTATGTATGCATGTATGTATGCATATGCATTCATGTATGCATATGGAGTCATGTATGCATGCTTGTATGTATGCATATGCATACATGTATGCATATGCATACATGTATGCATTCATGTATGCATATACAAGCATGCATATGCATTCATGTATGCATATACAAGCATGCATATGCATTCATATGTATGCATATGCATGCATGTATGCATATACATGCTTGTATGCATATTCATGCATGTATGCATATGCATGCTTGTATGTATGCATATGCATTCATGTATGCATATGCATTCATGTATGCATATGCATTCATGTATGCATTCATGTATGCATATACAAGCATGCATATGCATTCATGTATGCATATGCATTCATGTATGCATATGCATTCGTGTATGCATATGCATTCGTGTATGCATATGCATTCATATGTATTTATGCATATGCATGCATGTATGCATATGCATGCATGTATGCATATGCATGCATGTATGCATATGCATGCATGTATGCATATGCATGCTTGTATGCATATGCATGCATGTATGCATATGCATGCTTGTATGCATATGCATGCATGTATGCATATGCATGCTTGTATGCATATGCATGCATGTATGCATATGCATTCATGTATGCATATGCATTCATGTATGCATATGCATGCTTGTACGCATATGCATTCATGTATGCATATGCATGCATGTATGCATGTGCATGCTTGTATGTATGCATGTATGTATGCATATGCATTCATGTATGCATATGCATTCATGTATGCATGCTTATATGTATGCATATGCATACATGTATGCATTCATGTATGGATATACAAGCATGCATATGCATTCATGTATGCATATACAAGCATGCATATGCATTCACATGTATGCATATGCATGCATCTATGCATATGCATGCATCTATGCATATGCATGCTTGTATGCATATGCATTCATGTATGCATATGCATGCTTGTATGTATGCATGTATGTATGCATATGCATTCATGTATGCATATGCATTCATGTATGCATGCTTGAATGTGCGCATGTATGTATGCATATGCGTGCATGTATGTATATGCATGCATTCATGTATGCATATGCATTCATGTATGCATATGCATTCATGTATGCATATGCATTCATGTATGCATATGCTTGCATGTATACATATGCATGCATGTATGCATATGCATGCATGTATGCATATGCATGCTTGTATGCATATGCATGCTTGTATGCATATGCATGCTTGTATGCATATGCATGCTTGTATGCATGTGCATTCATGTATGTGTATGCATATGCATGAATGTGTATACATATATATGCATGCATGTATGTTTGCATATGCATGTATGTATGCATATGCATGTATGTTTATACATATATATGCATGCATGTATGTGTATGCATATGCATGTATGTGTATGCATATGTATTTTGTATGTGTGTATGCATATGCATTGTGTATGTGTGTATGCATATGCATGTGTGTATGCATAGGCATGTGTGTATGCATATGCATTGTGTATGTGTGTATGTGTATGCATGTGCATGTGTGTATGCATTCATGTATATGCATATGCATTCATGTATGCATGCTTGTATGTATGTACATGCATGCTTGTATGCATATGCATGCATGTATGCATATGCATGCATGTATGCATATGCATGCTTGCATGCTTGTATGCATATGCATGCTTGTATGCATATGCATGCTTGTATGCATTTTCATGCTTGTATGCATATGCATTCATGTATGCATATGCATGCATGTATGCATATGCATGCTTGTATGCATATGCATGCATGTATGCATATGCATGCTTGTATGCAGATGCGTTCATGTATGCATATGCATGTATGTATGCATATGGATGTATGTGTATACATATATATATATACATGCATGTATGTGTATGCATATGCATGTATGTGTATGCATATGTATTATGTATGTGTGTATGCATATGCATTGTGTATGTGTGTATGCATATGCATTGTGTATGTGTGTATGTATATGTATATATCTCTCCCTCTCTCTCTCTCTCAATGGAAAACAAACTAAAGAGAGAAGATATTAGAAAAGCAAAAACATAAAGAAAGAAAAAAGAATATATCTCTGACTTACATCGATGTAATGTTTTGAATTAAGGTTGTCAAAATCCACTTGAAGTTCTCCTTTGTTGAATTTCCAAAGATTTGATCCCAAAAATCTCTTGCAAAACTAAAGAGAGAAGATATTAGAAAAATAAAAACATAAAGAAAGAAAAAAGAGTGCTACAATATGTGCGATCTACTTACCAAAGCATCAGATCTATAAAAATAGAGGTGTGCTTAGATAGAGAGAGAGGGAAGGAGGGAGAGAGAGAGAGAGAGAAACAAGAGAGAGAGAGAGAGAGAGAATTGTTTGAATCAAGGTCGTCAAAATCCACTTGAAGTTCTCCTTCGTCGAATTTCCAAAGATTTGATCCCAAAATCTCTTGCAAAACCAAACAGAGAACATATTAGTAAAGCAAAAACATAAAGAAAGAAAAAAGAGTGCTACAATATGTGCGGTCTACTTACAAAAACTTCAGATCTATAAAGATAAAGGTCTGTTTAGAGAGAGAGAGAGAGGGAGGGAGAGAGAGTGAGAGAGAGTGAGAGAGAGGGAGGGAGAGAGAGAGAGAGTGAGAGAGAGGGAGGGAGGGAGGGGGAGAGAGAGAGAGAGAGAGAGAGAGAGAGAGAGAGGGTGACAAACAGAGATCTGCTATTGGCACGGGCAAACCCGACAGGAGAAGATCTAGATTCAAAATGCTCAGAATGACGAATTTTGGTTTCGGGCCCGATTAAAAAGAGGGCATCAGTATAAGCGTCGGTAATTCCAATAAATTATCGACGCTTATACCGACGCAATCTTTCCGAGGCAAAGTGGATTTCCCAAATTGTCCGAGGGTCATACCGACGCCGATAGCTGACTGTCGGTATACTGACCGTCAGTATTCCCTTGATATGTTGTAGTGATCTTTACTAACAAGGTTCTAAACACTGGGTTCACTTGAAGAAGATGAAGAAAAACTAGAGGAAGTATATCTTTAAGCTCGACAAATTTTGAATACAACATGATGAACAGTATTGCGGGATGAATTGAAGACTTGGTTTTGTTACAGATGGCTCGAATGCAAATCATGAAGGGCCATGTTGGGAGCAGCTTACAAAATCCACGAGTCGCTTAATTTAGGTGTTGTACAACTAGATACGCTAGCACAAGAATTTCTCCCCTTGATGAATTGCTCCTCAATCAAGGCCTGCCACCTTCAAATCACTACGCTATTCTTCATCATATCTAAGGCTTGACAGTTTACGCACCTCTATCCTTAAGTTTTAGCATTCACTTGTAGCTTCACGCATTTCGTTTTTGCGGAGTTCTCTAGCCTCGTTTGTAATCCTCGGAGTGAAAATTCATCATAATTTGTCCTATTATTTTTTCAGCCTCTTAACAAGGATTCTATGCCGAAGAATAGGCAAGAAAGGCGTACAGCTATGTGTTTTTTGTTTTTAATTTATCAGATAATTCTCAAAAAAATGGTTCATTTTTCAAATATTCCCATTTTCCATATTCGTTTACATTTAGAGAAAACAAATAGGAAAAAGGCAAGTGTATTGAATTGCCTAAAGAAGTAGGAGAAACCCCCTCCCAACCTCGCCTCTCTAGTGCTGTTGCCCTACTCCCCTCTGCCCCCTCCTCTCCTCCTTCCCTGAATAAGTGCCACATCCTACTAGATAAAGTCACATTGCTTGGTTATGTAGGGTTCGAAAAGGGTATGGAACCTAGCTCTAATAGGATAATAGGTATTTTGCGAATGCATATACATAGGACACCTAAGAGATGCTAATGATTTCTTGGACATAGAGTCTACCACGAAAGCTTTATTGACGATCTAAGATGATGTTGGTAGACCTCCTGCAAGGATGATAGCCAAATATGTTTTCTTGAATCTTCATCAGAGTGGAGAAAAAGCTTACAAATATCTCAGTTTGATGCTCATGGAAGCACCAGTATCAAATACCTTTGATTAGCGAATATATTTCCATGTGCATGTAGATGTTAGCTTATATGTAGTTGAGGACGTCCTTGCTCAACATACTAAAAGATAATAGGAACTCCCAATATGAGAGCTGGATTCTAAAAATGATTGGGAATAATTATAGTACTACCAAAATAATAAGCATTGGAAACTTTATTTGTGGGGAAAAAGTTTGGGCATTTTCGGTTGCAGGTGAAATTTGTTGTAATCATAGATCCCCAAACCCTTACATACCTCCTCGAAAGCCTCAAGTAGCATCTACGATCTAGAAATGGATGCCGAGAATATGATTTTCATTATATCACTAAGGTATTCTTTACGATATCTAAAGCTTGGCATATTAGTCACCTAGGGCCTTAGATTTTAGCATTTGGTTATAACTTCCCTCTTTTTTGTCTAATTCGCTAGCATCTTTCATAGTCATGGGAATGTAAATTTTTCATCGCAATTATTTTTTGCTTTGTATATGGGGCTAGCAACATTCTAAAGCCCCTGGTACCAAATTTTTCTCCCAAATTATAGCCAAGAAGCCCTTACATCTATGTTATTCTTTTATAATTTCTCGGATTCTCTTTTTTCATAACTGTTTTGGTATTTTTTGAGTTTTTTGGATTTTCAATATTTTTATTAAATTCAAAGAAATAAAACGAGAAAAGGGACTTGCATCTCACTACCTAATGGATTAGATAAAACCCCCTACTGCCCTTCCCCTCCCCACCCCACCATTATGGTGCCCCCCCTCCCTCTTTTTTTTTTTTGGCAGCCTTCCGTCCCATTTCCTTGGGCTCAACTCAATGCATGAGTTAAATAAGGTCCAACCAATCCAACATGCTTGATGGTCTTTCACATTCGGGCATACCATCTCATTGGACTTCCGCTCCTTTGGCATTGCCTCTCTTGCCCTGGCCTCATGAGTCATGGAAACCCCCCACCCCACCCAATCTTGTCTCTTCCCAAGGGCCATTATTTTTGGCATAAAGTGAGCTCGAAAGTTTGGATTTATATCGTTTCTAGGAAAATCTTATTATTTTCGAACCTCTTTACTTCATGAATGAAATATTGTCCAATGAATCCAACATGCTTGATGATCTTTCACAATTAAAAATACCATCTCATTGGACTTTCAGACCCTTATTCTTGCCCCATCGGGAGTTGCTTCTAGAGTTTCCCTCCTTGGGTGACATTGCGCATGGTTTTTGCATTGGGGTGTTGTAGTCTTGTTTATCTTTGTTAATGGCATTGTTCTATCTGATACTAAGTGGCCTTCTTATGTGTAGTTGTTGAGCTTGAATACATGCATAGGTTGGGATGGGCTGCACGGGTTGACCACATAGGGGCATTGAGTGTAGAGACTTTCGTGAAATCTGCACAAGGTGTGCCTATAGTTATCCACAAATCTGCAGTCCATTCAACGGTTATGGAGGCTTTGAAGTGCTTTAGGAACCCTACCTTGCAATAATTTAGATGTCCCCTTCTAATATGCTTGTGAAATTTAGTGAACACAATAAATATGTAAAGGAAGCCATTAAATGTTTTGTTTTTGGATTAGATATACTAAGGTCACTACAAGAAGAAAGATAGTGTCGCCACAACACACGAGGAAACACACAGACAATGTCAGTTGAGTTAAAGAAATGATGTCGAAGCATTAAAAACTATAGGGTAGTGCGTTACTACACTCTTAAGATAAAATAGGGTATCAAGGAACATGTCGCGAACGAGTGGGTAGTTACCCCAAGGCATGTGCATAAGTAGGAATATACCCATGGCAAAGTGAAATTGTGCATACATAGAAACTTAGCATAGAGTGACAAGAAGAGCTACAGCTAGATAGAGGCATACAAGTGAGGACCAGGGAATAAAGAGACATTTTTCTTTGTCATTCTATTAAGTTGGTTCTAAAGAACAAAACTCGTTGACATTTTCTACATGCATCCGCCATGGCGATGATTGCAAAGCTGATGGTAAAGGTGGTATTATAGTTGTTGCTACTACATGGAACGAGGCTTGAGGGCTAGCTTGCATGTAAGAGAGTTTGGTAGTCATGGAAGAAAAAGCTACTTGACAAGCGTCTCTACCCATTTGTATTACACTGAGTGTAATCTATTACACTTTGTTAAATCTTTTTCCATGTGTTAGAAAATACTGGCTAGTACGATTTGTTTTTTCCAAAACGAAGTTTGGCCGAATCCAAATCTCTTGCGCTTTAATTAAAAAAAGAACTAATACAGAGAAGAGAAGAAGCAAAGCACGCATGGGATCCCAATATCATACAAAGTAGGGGAAAGATTGGAGCAATTGCTCATCTTTTTACAAAGAAGTTTTAATAAAATTAGAGTGAGTGCCACTCACGAATAGCACGAAGACCTTTTAATATGTTATCGAGAAGGTCAGTCATGATTTGATTGCCCTAATGGACGATGAAATCATCATGTTGATACTTCCTTCTCTTGTCTTCGTTTGTCTCCATTTACCCCACACAGTGCAGTGCTTATTTATTTTCATGTTGAAATGGCTTCGTTATTTCAAGTTAGGAAGGATTTGTGCAATCTGTGTAATATGTAGATTCTCCATTCGTCGAACATATATTCAAACACCCATCCCTAAAATAACCCACAACATATATGCAACAGCCAAACAATAAACATGTGTCACTCCTAGATCTTTGATGTGTTAACCCGAACAACGAACAATATGTGTCACTCCTACATCTTTGATTGCATAATCTTTTATCAAGTCTTGTGAATTTAGGGGATACGAGAACATGGGGTTGTGGAGATTTCCATTTATACGATGTTTTCAAGACAAAGCGTATTTGCAGTTTATTTGCAGCTTATAAGAACTAAAGCATGCATGAGCATGCGCTAGTGTAAGGTGTTCAACTACAAAACTCGTGATCATATCATGTACCCTCCACTCCCGAGGAGAAGAGGGCATATGGTTATAGATGGCACATGGTTTCCGATAGATTTATGTTTTCATAAGTCTCAGTACATTGGTAATTCAAGATGGCAGAGATCAGCTTGGCTCTCATAAGTCACAGTCTATCCAAAAATCGACTACGAAGGCCTCCGATTACATGCAACAATGCGATTTCTATGATTTTAAAATCTGTGTGGAAGAGGATGCGATACATGTATCTTGTGCGCGTAGATTAATATATGCATCCAACTTTGCAAGTGTATGTATGAATGAGTCTACATATGTATGTATAAAGTATGCAGATATGAATGTGTGTATGCATCCATTTAGCTATGTGTGCATATACGAATGCATGTTATTTGAAGTATGCATGTACGTGTGCCATGTGAACGGATGTGGGCGTAAGCGCATGTCTACGTATACATATGCATGCACTTGTATATCTATATGTCTGTGCTTATATGGGCATGTGTGTGTGAGAGAGAGAAGTGAGAGGAAAAAGGAGACATGAGAGAGAAAGAGGGTTTGGAGGCTATCGTTGTAGGAATTAATATGTCTAGCCGTCACTATGGGTATCTGCAAACACATTGGACAATAGAATCTCGACTGCAGCTATAGGGTTCAATACTTGCAAATCAGCTCAATACCAGCCCATCAGTGGAAGACCAGGGGGGTCCCAAGGTGTGTCACTTAGCCTTTCGGATTTCAACGTAATGGAAAACGTAGTTCTAAAATCAAACATCAAGATTCTTAGGGGTGTGTGGTGTAATGGTAAACACATAGGACATGAGAGCCTGTACTGAAGGTCTAGGGCTCAATACTTGCAGATCGGCCCGATATTACTCCCTCAAATTGAATTTCAACATCATGAAAAACAAGGTTGGAGATTGAACTGTTTAATACAAAATACTTCTTCATCTTGTGAAAATATGTGATATCCACTTGAAGCATTCCATTGAAATATGCAACAAAAATAAGGCACAAGATCTGGATGTTTCCGATGTTTTATGCTTTCATAACAGACGGTATATTCATATTTTGGGACAACACATTTCTTAATACATGTTCAAGTTAACGGACAAAAACTAAACATTCATCAATCCTATGCCTTTGGTTTCAACATCTCTCAGTAAACAATGTATTCTACGTCTAGGTAAACTCTTCTAATGGACTTTGGAAGGATAGAAGAATCCGATAATTTGCATATTTCTGAATGCAGACCCCATATAGATTTTATTTAAAAAGAAATACTTATAGTCCATGCGCAACTCGTAAGGTTATTAAGCATGCATCAGCGTCAGGTCTTGAATTCCTAAATCTTTAATCAAACCATGTGAGATCCACTTGAAGTCCTCCTTCGGAATGTGAAGGATAAAAGATCATTGAGGTTGTGTCATTGACGTTAGTTGTGTGTGGGTCATTGATGTACTATCAAGATCATGTCTGTGTAAAAAGACATTATTGGTCTATTTAAAAACTACGAACATACTAAATACTATTATGTAGCAGGTGTATAATCTAAGTTCTTGAATACATGTACTCAAGAACAGGTGACTAGAAAAGTAGTAAGGTACACCAAATATATAACCAATGTAGGTCTTTTTCATGCTTAATGTGAGTTCCATTAGCCAGGCTCAAAGCTGATAGAAGAAGCACTTTAGTTTATCTGTTTATTCTATATAGAAACATTCTTTCATGGAGTTAAAAGGGACAACTCGGATATAGTGCCCCTTCTTCCATAGAGGCTAAATATACAGCCCTACCATTAGCTAGATGTGAACGCATGTGTCTTGGGGGCCTATTCAAGAAGCTTGATTCGTAGACTCACAAATTTATATTTAATGCAGACAATACTCATGCATACCTCTTTAACGATCCGATGTTTCATGTTTGGTGCAAGCATAATGAAGAGAACTATCGCTCTACGGGGGAGGATGAACGAGCAAAGTATTTAGATGTGAATAGCAATCAACAAGCCACATGATGACCAAATAAGGATCCAAACAATATAATGGACGTAATGTGAGGCAAAGATAGCCGTTTGAGGAGGAGTTTTGAAAAGAATAAGGACAAGCTGAAGGGAATGAAAGACTTATTGAGCTATAAATTCCACATATCAGCCTATCTATATCGACCAAAACTACCAAACCCAACTTGAGAAATCTTACGATAGTGTTTAAATAGAATGAATCAATTGATTTGATCATTTTTTACATCACTTAAATAGTCACATTGGAGAAGGTTCCTACATTTTACTTGAATTGGCATGATAGAGAGTTATTTTTTTTAAATAATCTACAAGCTAGCTTAATCTCATCCATTGCTAGCTTATTTTTGACATAGAAGCCTTGTCGGATATAGGGGATCCGAAGGACATTAAGCACATTCATTATATACTTTCTTATTTTATTAATTTAACCATTGTCGGACAGAGGGGATCCGAAGGATACTAAGCCCATTCATTGTATAATTCTTCTTTTATTAAATCAAGCATAAGAGAGTATCCTTGGGCCAAACTTCTCTTGAAAAAACAAAAAAAAAAAACTCATGTAACGGAGTGTGAAAGGATAAGCATGGGAGAGTATGCTTGGGCCGAACTTCTCTTCAAAAAACTTAAAAAAAAAAAAAAAAAAAAAAAATTTAATGGCGTGTGAAAGGATAACAGAGGGTGGGGTTAAACAGCATGTTTCTGCCGGCACAGCCAAATATTTATAATCTTACACGGAAACCTTCTAGTCCGTGTGCAAGTCGCAAGGGCCCGAACAGCAATCATGGACCGCTCTCAGGTCATTCATTGCGAAATCTCTGATCGAATCATGTGGCATCCACTTGAACTCCTCCTTGGAAATATATGAAGGATAAGACTCATAAGAGAGTTATGCATGTTACCGACAGTTCTTTGCTTTCATAAGGCACAGTATATTCATTAATCAACATGTCCAACTTAGGGACTTAAAAAAAAAAACAACAATGCTGTCAAATTCAGCATATGGTCATGCATGTTTCCGACACTTGTACGCAGACCATATTTAATGTAACATAAGAATTATCGTCAAAGTGTCTTCAAAGCGAAGTTTGTTCTTTGCATTCATGAATCATATCCATAAACGTCAGGAAATATGGACAAATTCAAGGGAATACTAAAAGGTATCAATCCATTTGGTTTCTTGTCGTTTAACGCGACGTGGAAGAGGACGCGATTTATCCTTTGCTTCCTTCACCTTGCAATTGTTGTCTCTTGTGGGAGCTCACTTTTTGTTTGTTTTGCTTTATTGCTGTCTACTTGTCAAATAAGAGTCATGAAGAAGCGAAAGGATGAACCTATTCATTAAAGTCCTTTACAAGACTCCATAAATATCTAACGACTTCGAGACTAAGCCATACTAAGTTGTCAGACTAAGTCAGGCCATGCTTCGGAATTGTTTGGCACTTAATAATAAGAATAATTATTTCGGATTGTAACCAGTGGCTCAGTGCGACGTGCGTAGTGGAGACTTCATGAGGCGACGCTAGGGTTTTGTGGGTTTCTCTTCCCCCCTGCGAGTCCCTCCCCTCAGTCGGGAGGGTGCTCGCCTTCGTTCTTCGCCCTCGTGGGGGGGGGGCGGGGGGGCTGCCCTGCCTGCCTCTGCTCTTCTACCTCATCCTCTTGGTTTCACATGGCTCTCTTCGAAGCTTTGCGCAATGGAATCTCTGTGGTGGGTGCTCCGCTGAACGGGGGAGTTGAGGTGAACGCTCGAGCTCTGCCTAACCCAGTGGTGGGAGTTCAACAGGTAAGTTCTTGCAACCACACTGGGTTAAATGATTCAACCATGGTCGGTGCCCCTTCTGGCAGCCTTGCTGCTCGACCAGGTCCTGTCACTCGCTCTCCTCAGAAGTCATATGCGGACTCCATAAAGCACACAGGTATTCACTTCTCTTCCCCTGTCATTTCTGATCGAGGCATTAAGACTCCCTGTAATGGCATTGATCGGGGTCTTGGGAGAGCAGAATGCTCCGAGAACCCGCATACGATGCATATTGATGATATCCCTAGTGAAGATGACGAAGACACATTTATAATTGACAGGACTTCCTTGGATAGTTGGCAAGAGCATCTGTTAGGAAGGGTTGTCATAGGGCTTTGTCACGGCCCTAGACCCTCGCATGAAGTTCTTAAAACTTGGATAAAATCGCATTGGGAAGCTAGGGGGCTAATGGTAAAGCACATTCAGTATTGCCCTAACAACTTCTATCTTTTCTTTTTTGAAGAGGCAAACAGCGCTCTACATGTTATCAGCGAAGCCCAATGGCTTATCAGGAATATCCCCATGTCTTTTTTCAAATGGCATGTTGGCTTTAACCCCAAGGGCCCAAAGCCTACTAAGATCCCTCTGTGGATTGAATTCCCAGAACTGCCCATAGACTTTTACCCGTGGATTGAGCATCTTGGAAATATGATTGGTAGAGTTTTGGGTCAAAAATCCAGAAATAGTATCATTAACACTAAATGGGATCCTCAGGTGCTAATTGAAATAGATGTGTCCAAAGAAATTAAGACCCAAATAGTGATTAAGGACTCCCAAGGGAAGAAATTGCACACCCAAAAGCTGATGTACCGTAATCTGCCTAACGCCTGTTATAACTGTTACAAACAGGGCCATCTAATTCGGGATTGTCCCCCTCATCATAACTCGGAACGAGAATGGTAATCAAGATAAACAGGTATTACCCTCTGCTCCTAGTAATAGCCCCAATGTACTGGGGAAAAAGCAAGTGCAAAAATCTAAAAAAAAGACTTTTAAGTCGGATAACCCATACGACATTCTGTTAGAGGACATCTCTAATCCTTTTGATGACAAAAACATTGCAGGTGAATCTCCTATTGTTGTAGAACAAGATGAAAATGCTGATCCCAATATGGATGCTGCTGGTAGTACCAAGACTGTTCACGCAGCTAAAGTAGATGATGGCTCTCCAGCTAGCTGGAAAAAAATTGGGAAAAAAAACAAGGTTCTTCATGAACCAGCGTGTCTTAAGGACAACCCTTGCTTCTCCCAACAGGATAATGAAGTGCCCCCCCCATCCATGGAACATTTCAGTCAAGAACTTGATGCTATGGACCAGGACTCAATCAACTATATGGATGAGGAAGGGGAACATTGTAAAATTGTTTCCATGTCTCAGGATATGGACTCGTTCAATGATCACACTAAAGTAAGTAAGCCTAAAAGGAAAGAAACTGTCAGGTTATCAACCTCAGCTCCCAAGCCGACTAAAAATAGTCGTAAATAATTTATTTTTTTGATGTTTGACCTAAAAATTATCACCTTAAATGTTAAAGGGCTGACTGATGTAGTCAGGCCCAAAATGGTTAATTGCTGGCTTAATCTGTTACCCATCATGCCTGATGTTCTCTGCTTGCAGGAAGTCAAAATCGGAGGGGAGACTCTGCTTAGGCACTTAAACATTGTGGCCTCTAATTTCACTTGGTACCACACTAGCCACCCTAGTGGCAAAGGTGGTGCAGTGGTTGGGTTGTCTAATTCTATCTCCAAGTCTGTTAAGGATGTTGTTTATAGTAACTCCCACCAATGGTGTGCTGTCAAGTTGGGGGACCCGTTTAATTGTTCTATCATTTCGGTTTATGCTTCTAACCTTTGTTCTAAAAGGAAAATCTGCTGGGAAGAGTTATGTTTTTTTGACAGTCCTGTTATCCTTGCTGTGGATTTTAATATGGTCACTTCTTTGCAGGATAGATGGGAAAGAAAAGGTAACTATATTTTTGGTTCTGAAAAACATTCTTGGTTCAACTTATGCAACCATCTGGACTTGTCTGAGGTTTCTTGGAATTCGGGGTTTTCCTGGTCTAATAAACAAGGGGGGGACAGCTACAGATCGGCAAGGCTAGATAGATGCTATGCTAGTACGGAGTTCACCCAAGGGTGTTGGGATATTAGCAGCAAGATCGATCATTCTCTGTTTGTGTCGGATCACAAACCCCTTTATCTGACCTTCAGGAAAGGCAATCCTAATTATAGAGCTGGTCGGCCTCACATTGACTTTAGTTTACTCAAGATCCCTAGTATCATGACTCGTACTAAGGATATCATCACCTACCATTTCAAGGTTGATAGATCCCCTACTGTAGCTTGGAATCATGCTGTTTCTGGTATTCAAAAGCTTTTCACCACTTATAGGAAGCATGCCTTGGAGTTGAGGACTCAGAGGAGGCTCTCGCTTATGAATCAGTTAAATTCCCTTGATGTTAACTCTCAAGAGTATATTGATTGCTCTGTGAGGTTGTGTAAAGAGAGGTATCTGGAAGCTAGGAGCTCCCTTGCTATTTCAAGAGAATTTTGGAGTGAGAACATGGATCGGAACAATAAACATATGTTTCTCTTATGAAAAAAAGGAAAGTGAGGGACTTTGTCCCCCCTGTTAAGAAAAAAGATGGAAGTATCACCTCCAATATTGAAGAGACCTTACAGGAGGCCAAGTGCTTCTTTATGGATGTTTTCTCTGTTTCTCCCAAGTGGGGGGAGGATATTCAGAGGGCCAGGGCTACTATTGCCTTGAAAAGAAAAAAAATGATTCCTGAGAGCCTGGTTCCCATTCTAGACCTGCCCCTCACTGCCGGTGAGATCAAAGAAACCATCAATAAATTGAATCCCTGTAAATCTCCTGGGATGGATGGACTCCCTAATGAATTCTTTATCATTCTTAAGGATTTTCTCACTCCTTACATTCTCTTGATATGGGAAGAGGTTTCTAGTAAAGGATTTCTCCCTTGTTCCATTAACACTGGGGTTATCAAGCTTATTCATAAGAGAGGTCCCAAAGATGACCTTAACAACTAGAGGCCCATCACCTGCTTAAACACCATTTACAAAATTTTTGTTGCTACTCTAGCTAGGAGACTTAGCCCTTTGATGAACCATCTCATTCTCCCTGAACAAAAAGGGTTTATTAAAGGTAGGTTCATCCTTGATGCTATCATCTCCCTTTGGGAAGGCATGGACTTTGCTAGAGAGTCTGGTCAAGAGTACTACTTCTTTAAAATTGATTTTGACAAAGCTTATGATAGGATTGAGTGGGACTTTATTTTGCAGTCTCTTCATGACTTAGGATTAGGAAGGAGGTTTATTAAGTATGTGAGTACTCTGTTTGGAAATGCCTTTTCTAGAGTCTCTATTAATGGTCATATGTCTGAACCCTTCAAGTTGGCTAGATCTATAAGACAAGGGTGCCCTTTGGCCCCTCTTCTTTTTGCCATTGCTAGTGACGCTTTGGGTTGGCTTGTGAAGGATGCTCTGTCTGATGGTAATATTAAAGGTGTTTGCATTCCTAACTCCCCTACGCCTCTTTGTCTGCAGATGTTTGCTGATGATACCAATGTTGTCTTAAAAAATGATCTCCAGTCCCTAACAAAGTTTTTGGATTGTCTTGATGTTTTTTGTTTGGCCAGTGGCTCTAGGGTCAATCACAGCAAAACTGGTTTCAAAGCCTCCAATAATGCTATACCTGACATTATTTCTCAGCTTGGTTGTAGTATTATTAAAGAAGGGGTGATATTTAGGCTTCTTGGGATCCCAATGGGTTTTAATGTCTCCTTTGATCAAAGGTGGGATTGGGTGTGTGACAAGTTCAAAAAAGGGCTGGCTCTGTGGTATGATGCTAACTGCTCCCTTCCCCATCGTACTTTTATTCTTAACCATTATTTATTGCCTAAACTTGTCTTTTCTTTCTTGTTGGACTCCTTCCAAAAAACAGCTTAATCAGGTGATCTCTCTGGCCAAAAGATTCGTATGGGGGGGATCGGCCAACAGAAAGAAAATTGCTAAAGTTTCTTGGGATATTTGTTGCATGCATAAAGAAAAAGGGGGATTGGGGGTGAGGTCCCCAAAAAAAATGGCTGACACTCTGGCTGCTAAATGGATTCTAAGAAGTATTGGTAACACTGATATTTGGTACTCTTATTCAAAGATCTGTCAACAAATTCTGTTTGACTAATTACAGGGCTTGGAATAACCTTAATCTGTGGGACATTATTACCTGCCCTCACCCCATTTCCCCTGTTGGGAGTCCTCTGATTTGTAGGTTCTGGAAAGCCTGGTTCAAAGCTAAAAGTGTTTTCTGTCCTACTGACAAGATGTCTGTAATGGCTAAATTTTACATGCAGGAATCACCCTGGCTGGGATGGTTGGCTCATTGGAACGATGGGAACATTTCTATCAAGGAACATAAATGTCATAGAAAACTTGGATTCAAATCTTGGAAAGATTATATGACAAATGGGAAGGTAATGTCTGATAATGATCTGGCCAATTTGACTAATGCCTCTGCTGCCTGTTTGCAGGTTTTGCTGTCACACAAGGAGCTACTCGCTGAACAACTGACCCGGTGCAATTGGAAGGAACTAAAACTTCATGATGTTGCTGATTTCATTTACAAGAACTTCAAGAAGAAGAAAGCCTCAATGGATCTTATCACTCCTAAATTGAACAAAGTGTGGAATCTGAACTGGTCCTCTGCTCAGTGGTCTTATAGGTTTAAATCTCTGTGGGCTTACCCAGAAAGCAGCAAGCAATCTTTTCTTCAGTGGTTGATAATACATCAAGGGCTTTGGGTGGGCCCCAGAGTCAGGAAAATATTTATTGATGGTGGTAAATGTGCATTTTGTGGCAGGGTGGAGGATGTTTATCACCTCTTCTTTGACTGTGATCATGCAAAGCCTTACAGGAAATGTGTTGACAACTTTCTTCATTCTTCTAAAGCCCCCAAGCTGCAAAGAATGGATGCATTGATTGGATGCTGCAAAAATATGGATATCCTCCTGTGGAATACTTGGCGGGGACACATCCTGTGGGCCATCTGGCTTAGTAGAGATAATCAGGTCTTTGGCAATGGGAGAAAGAAATTCCTGATTCCCCTACATCACACTCTGAAAAGAGTCTCTGATAATTGTATAAAGTGTATTACCAAACCCTCTCTTCCCTCTCATGATCTCCACTGTATCCTAGCAGCTCACCATTACACAAGATGGAAAGTATTATTGAGCCAGTTGTATTCCCATTGCAGGTTTGCAATGGTGGCATCTTAGTGACTTATTGAGTTTCTAGTGCTCCTGCCCCCTGCACATATGTAATTTACCTTGTTAATTTATATTTTCCTGTTTTTATCAACAAAAAAAAAGAATAATTATTTCGGTTATTATAGAAAAATATTTCCCACTTTGTGCTTTCATATGCGTCTTCTCTATTTTTCCAATATTCTTTAACTTTTTCTCAAACACCATAATATGTGCTCATAAATCAATACGATATATATATATATATATATATATATATATATATATATATATATATATATATATATATATATATATATATATATATATATATATATATATAAAGAAAGAGAGAGAGAGAGACTGAGAGAACAATAGAGAGCGATACATGCATACACACAGTGATGTTTGTGGTCCTATGTAGACACCTTCTTTTGGGAACTACCTTTACTTCGTGACTTTTCTTGACGATTTTTCTAGGTATATATGGGTGTATGCACTGAAAGGAAAGTCCAAAGTGTTTATGTGCTTTAGACTTTTTTGTTTTGGCTTAAAATCTTTCAACATGTAAAATGGCACCCTCCATTATGTTCAAATGGGGGCATACATATCTTATTATTTTAATGCATTTTTGGGTGAACATGGGATAAACCATCAATGTATAGTGTCGTATACACCTCAACAAAATGGAGTTTTTGAAAGAAAGCAAAGGTCTCTCATAAAGATGGTGAGGTGTATGGTCAAAAGTTAGACTTTAGGAGATAGCTTATGGCTTGGGACTATTATGTGTGCAACATATGTACTTAACAAGTTTCCCTCCAAAGTATTGTAGTCTATCATTCCATATGAGACTTGGCACAGTCATAAGTCATCTGATGCACATATACGTGTCTTTGGTTGTCTCACATATGCATTAGTGCCTAAATAACAAGGTAGAAAATCAGATGATAAAGAAGTAAAATGTATTTTTGTTGGGTACAGTTCTAAAAGAAAAGACAATGGTTTGTATTGTCCATAGACAAGACCAATTTTGGTTAGTTGTTTTTTTGTGAAGGATGCAATTCAGCTCTTATGTTCATGTACTAAGGAGACATCAATTAGCTCCAAAGATCTATATGAAACTTTGTTGCCTCTTTTTATAGGTGGAGAGTCAAGTGCTAGTCCAAATGAGATAATTTCTTAGACTTTACAAGTTTCACATGATGATGTTGATCATTCCATTTCTGATGCAGATTTACATGATGCACTTATTGATGACAGGCGTGATGTAGAGGAAGAAAAACTTTGCTTAAATGGCTTGTGGAGGCTTTGCAAGATAGCAAATTAGATGCACCTCTATCATATCATACTCATTCATGCTTTCATATTGCTTCATTTGCATCAAATTTCTATGCTAGGGTTGCCTCTAGTCTTTGTGATGAGAATGAGCCTCTTTCTTCTGATGAAGCACAAAATTTAGAAAATTGGATGGCTACTATGCAATCAAAATATGATGCTATTATGAAGAATGGTACTTGTTCTTTATGTCACTTTTCTCTAGGAAAAGGCCATTATCACTAAATGGAAATACAAGTTGAAGCATAAACCGGATGCAACAGTTGAGAGTCATAAGGTTGGGCTTGTTGGAAAAGGTTATGATCAAGAAAGATGCATTGATTTTGATGATACCTTTGCATCACTTGCCGACCGACCACCATTTGTAGCATCTGTGCACTTGCACCTCATCATGCTTGGAATGTACATCAGTTGGACATTAAAACTCCATTTTCAAATGGTGAATTACATGAAAAAAATTATATATTTCAGCCTTTTGGTTTTGTGTAGAAAGGTCATGACAATGAAGTGTACATGTTGTAAAAGGCATTATCTAGTTTGAAGCAAGCACCACATGCTTGGTATGAGAAGATACATTTCTATGTGATTGTACATGGTTTTGAAAATAGTCCAACTAAGATCACCTTATATGTTAAGTGTGCAAATGATGTGCATTTGATCATTGTTGTCTATGTTGATGATATGTTGCTCACTAGTCCTAATGAGAAGCATATTGTTGACTTTAAAGATGATTTCCATGCTTGTTTTGAGAGGTCAAATCTAGCGCATTTGCATCATTATTTGGGCAGTTAGTTTATACAAGTTGATGGCGGAATAGCTTTGTGTCAAACAAAATATATTGACACATTATTGCACCATTTTGGCCTTGAGGATTGCAAACCTATTGCCACTCCTATGGAAATAGGTTTATGGTTGAGTCTTCATGATTCTCAAGATGCATTTGATGTTGTTCTCTATTAGTGGGTTGTTGGTTGCTTGATCTACTTATGCATTAACTGGCTTGATATTCAGTTTTTTGTCTCTCGGATGAGAAACTTTATGCATTGCCCATGTGTCAAGCATTCTTAGGTGATTAAGTGCATCTTTTGCTACTTGAGTGGAACCCAACTACTCAGATTGTTCTATCCCAAAGAGGGATCACTACCGCTAGGTTTACTTGCTTTTTGTGACTTTGAGTTGGCTAGTTGTTATGATGCTCATGTGTCCACTTGTGATTTTTCCTTCATGATTCATAGCTCATGCATATCTTGGTTGAGCAAAAAGGAGCCTATTGTGGCCACTTCTAGTTCTGAGGTTGAGTATAGGGTAGCTTTGAGAGTGACTCTTGGGTGTGTGTGGCTTAGATGTCTTTTGGTTGATTTCGGTGTTGGTCAGTGTTCTACCACCACCATCTTCAGTGATAGTCAGAGCACATTAGTAGTTGCGAGCGACCCTATGTTCCATGCTCGCATGAAGCTCATTGAGGTGCATTATCATTATGCCATGGAGATGTTCTCTATTGAAGATATTAGTTTTTCATATGGGCCCATATAGGATAACATTGCAAATCTTTTCACAAAGACTTTGCCTCAGGAGAAGAGTGAAGCTTTCCACAAAGATTTGGGCTTACTTCCTTTTGTGGATTCATCTCTTTCCACATAGCTTAGCACTTCCTTATACATGAATTCCAGCTCTTTGTTCACTGCATCACTTCTAGGGGGGGATTTGTTGACATACTTTGATAGTGGTGTGCGAACACACTTGGGATTGTGGGGGCCGTTTTTTCCCTCTTTAGAAGGTTTTTTTCCCTTGACATGTATATATGCCTATAACTATGACAAGTGACTTATCTCTATACATTCACTTCATAATACATTCAGTATTGTGTGTTGTGATCCAAGCTTCTTATTCTTCAAGGGATCTATATGTAGACTTGTCTTTCATAATATTCCCAAAATGGACCTTGCATCTTTAGATTTTAAGATTTCCACTTAGGCTCACCTCTTACAGGATTCTTGAGAGAGGGAGAGTACTCTAATGCCTTATCAAAAATTTCTTATTTCCTAGAGGTATTCATCCTTACTTGCAAAATTCTTTTGAATTGCTACTAAACATTATACCTTGTGAGGTAGGAGAAAAAATTGTTATTGTGCTATTGGTTTTGTGCCATATTTTGCACCATAAAGAGAGGGGGGGGGGGGCATGTTCATGTTTTGGGTCCCTTTTGACGTTGCACAAAAGATACCAGGTTCTCTTTATCTCAAGTAGGAAGCTCAAGAGACTTGGAAATCAATTCCCGTCTTTGTTAAGACAATTGATATTTAAATTGTTTGTTCAACTCTATATTAGAAGTCCATCTTTCTATTATTTTATGATATCGTTTCACTAACGTTTTTTTTTTAGATGAATCCTCTAGGTTGTCAGTCACTTTTGTACTAAATGAATGTTGTGTCTTCCTCCCTTATCTATAAAGAATGTTCTCTTGAGACAGAAAAATTTAAATCCATCTTTAGGCTTTGGTTATTGTTCTCGATAATATTCCACCCATCTATTTTGTTTTCTAGGTCTCACAAATGCGATCAAACATCGAGCATGCGGCTAACTAGGCCACTATATGTTTTATTACAAAAACATATACCAAAGTGTGTAGGAGTCATTTGGCCTCTCACATGGGCACTAACACTAACACTCTCCCACTAAAGGTCAATATGGCCGAAGTGAATAGGGGAGAAAAATAAATAATGATAAAGAATACCTAAGTGTAAGTATACAAATTATACTCCCACGGAATGAGCAGGCCACACTTTGTAAAGGTAACTATGCAAGATCAAGAATCAAGTAACCCCCATCAAGGGAAAATGGTGTCGAAAGTTATTCCATATGTAGATGTTCAGTCAAATCATATATGGCATTATCTCATGTATAAACCTTCTCAAGAATAATGTGTTGAGTGGTTAAGTAGTCTCTATTGAAGTGATAGGTCACCTCAATTTTCTTAGTATTTGTATGATAGATCAGATTCTTAGCCAAAGCAATGGTACTATGACTATCAGTAAACAAGCAATTTTCATGTGGAGATAGAGCCCATATCACAAGAAACACAAGAAAGCCACAATTCTTCCTTCCATGCCTCACTTGTTGCAACAAACTCTAATTTTGTAGTGAAAACAACTACACATCCTTGAAGACAATATCTCCAAGAGATAGCACTGCTAGCAAAGTGAAAAATCTAATCTTGATGTAGACTATCCATTGTCTACAAAGTAGCATAATCAAGATCTAACTAACCAATAATGGATACTCTATCCAAGCATATACACTTGTTGTTCATGCCACTCACATATTTGAAAATCATCTTGCGAGCTTCCCAATGCTTCTTGTTTAGATTAGACATATATCTGCTCACAAATCCAATTGCAAATGCAAAGTGTGATTTCAGAGGCAACATAGCATACATGAGACTACCAACAAAATATTGATAAGTAATTTTGGTCATGAATTTCTTCTCTTGATTTGATTTGGGCTAGTTATCCTTGCTCAATTTCACATATGTAAGTAAAGGTGTACTTAATGCGTTGCCACCATGCATATAAAACATGTAAAGTACCTTGAATATGTACTCACTTAGAGACATGTATATGCATCTTTACTCCTACTACTAGTAATGTGCATGCCAAGAATATGTTTCGCATCCCCAAATCCTTTACATGAAATTTCTCACTCATCTTCTTTTTCAGCAATGTCAAGTCATGAGAGGGCTTCCCAAGAATCAACATATCATCAACATAGATTACCAATCATATCAAACTCCCACCTAAGCATCTCTTTGTCTATAGAAATGGATCATCATTTCTTCGATAATAGCCTTAAACTTCATAAAAGCATCAGGTTTTTGGTAACATTGCACAAAGGAATCTATCCATGTTAGCTCTTCTTTGGCTTAAAAGCTAGACTATCTTTGCCAAAAACTACATAACCCTCTACTTTTTTGTTATACTTTATGGAATATGGATTGTTAAATGGATTTTAATGTCTTAAGGTTTTTAATATGATTGTGTTTTGATTTAGCACGTGAAGAATCATGAGGGTGTGAACGTGCGTGGACTTATTCAGATATTTTTAAGGATAGTTGGAAGATAGTATTTTAGATATTTTTTGTAAAAATAGTAGACTGCTTAGAAAGTGATGATTTGTAAATAAAGTAGATTTTCATAAATGCACGCTTTTCCAAGCATCACCCTCATGTATCTTCTATTCAAGATGTAATGAGAAATACCTATAAATACACATACTCTTATAGACTCCTCCATCAAAGTATGTGGGGGGAGATTGTACCCAATCTTATGTTTAGTCTCTTATTTCTCCTTGTTTTGTGGGTACTTTTTGTGAGATTTCATTTCTATACTCTCTGTGTAAATGCGTATGTAAGATCTAGTCAACAATTGTACAAAAATGAAATATCACAAAAACAACTCACAAAATCGAGAGAGATAAGAGTCTGAACACAAGATTGGGCACAATCTTGCCCCACATATTTTTTGGTGCATTTTGCCCAAGCCTACATGCTTGATATGCTTGATATTATCCTCATTTGTAAGTCACATGAGTAGTCATGTGAACACCTCTTGTAAAAGAGTACATTTTATCTCTTGTAAATGGAAAAAGAAAAAAGTAAAAGGATGGCTTACCTCATCCATGATGTAAAAGCAAATTCGTGACTCCAACTACCAAAATCACGAATTTTTGAGCTGAGGGAATCTCTCCTAACTTTGGGGATCACTTTTAGGTGGAGCCATTCGAATTCGAATTCAAAACTCCCTCCAAGAATAGCTATAAAAGGAGCAAGAAGGAAGAGGCGATTAGCAAGCCTTGTACGTGACCACTTGATGTCATTTTGTAGAGATTGAAGAGCTTACTCCATAGCTCTATCATTCTACTCCCATTGTGCAAAGATTCATTGCCAATGTGGTTGTAATCGTATGTGAATCTATACATTTATTATCATCTACCTCTCTGTTTTGTTCTCTGCTATACTCACTCAGAGCAGTACCTTCAGAAGGTCATATCTCGTGTTTTACTGAACATTTTTCAGTGTTTTAAAGTGCGTTGGATAGCTCTCACTGTCTAGTTTCTACCTATAAATTTTCAAGGTCATTGGATTTATACTTTTGGAGATATCTGCATTTTACTGCTTACTGGTCTATCTCTGCAGAGCCCCGAGAATTGTGGGAATGTTCCAGAACTTGATGAAACTTGTTCTCAATGCTCAGTCCATCATTTGAAGTGTTTTAACTTGGAATAGGAAGCTTGCTAAGTCTATTTGCTATGCCCAAAAGGAATTTTTCTAATTCCTTCCAGGTTGAGAGCACTGTTCATTTTTTCCAGCAGGTGTATGTCCAAAAATAGCAAGTTTTGGGAGCTAGTCATTTCGCAACTTGTCGGTCTTGACTTAAACTTTTGGGATACATGTTCCAAAGTACTTGGCTGATATTTTGGTGGATTTAGGAAGCTCAAAGGGTCTACTAATCAACTCTGAAGTCTCAGTTGGCTGGTGTGAAGCTGGTTGTAGCGGCACCTACTCATCTTTGGATTGCATCCACCATCTCTCTTTATAGTGGTATCAGAGCATAGTCAAGCAACATGGGAGATGGATTTCCATCAACAATTGACAAATTGGATCGAAACAACTACCCGGCATGGTCTCTAAGGATGGAGGCTTATCTTCAAGGGAGGAATCTATATGGATTCATATCCGGAGATGAAGCAATGCCAACCATGAGGAACAAAGGGCAACCATCACATGAAGAAGTGGAAGGACTTTCGAATTGGTGTTCGAAGGATGCACTTGCAAGGTCCTATATTCTAAACTCAATCTCTGATTTTCTTTTACCTCATGTCAAGGGATGCAAGACATCAAGAGAAACCTGGAATGCACTTGCTTCTTTCTTCTCTTCCAACACTCGAGCAAGGAAGAACCAATTGTGGATGGAGTTCACAACAATGAAGAAAAGCCCGAAGCAAAATGTGACTGATTATGTCACAAAGATGAAGGAGATTTCCGACCAACTTGGAAGCATTGGAGAGGTAATTGAAGAGGAGCAAATCATAAGACAAATCATGAATGGAATCAAAGCAGACGACAAGTGGGAGTCATTCACAACAGCCATGGATTTATACATGGATATGCATGTACCCGACCTCAACACACTCATGGGCCAACTCTTCACTCATGAAGCAAAGATTAGCAAAGGTGGTGAGTCCTCAAGAGGTAATCAAACTTCTGCCTTATATTCTGATAAAGCTAAGGTCAAGGACAAGTCAAAGAATAGGAAGAATGAAGATGAAGGAAGCTCTTTCCAAGCAAACTTTGCAGGTAGAGGAAGAGCTAGAGGAAGAGGCAGAAGTGGAAAGCAAGGCAGGGGGAGATTCCAATCATCTCAACCTTGCAACATATGTGGCTTATCTAACCATACTACTGAAGAATGTTTCAGGAACCCGAGGAACTCAAGAGGAAGAGGATTCAATAGAGGTGGCTATGGATCAAATAGAGGCAGGTACAATGGAGGCTACAACAACAACTACTACAACAACAATTACAACAACAACAACAACTATCAAAGTGGCCATAGAGGAAGAAGAGATTACAATAACTATGCAGAGGACCAAAGTCAAGAAGATTCATTATTGATTATGAATCTATCAACGAAGAAGGGTAAGGATGATGATCACATATTTTACATTGATTCGGGATGCTCGAACCATGTAGCAGGAAATGTGGCTTTACTTTCTGATTTGGAAGATCCTCATAACAAGCATGAAGTGCAAACAGGAGATGACACAAAGCACTCAGTGGAGAAGATAGGTAATGTGAAGACATCAGATGGGAATATGAACCTCTTAAGCAAAGTCTTGTATGTCCCTACAATTACCAAAAATTTAATAAGTGTTGGACAGATTGTTGAAAAAGGATTGCAGGTTAGATTCAATCGATTTGGAGCATATGTTGAAGACCCAAGGCAAGGCTTTCGAAGGATTGCCAAAGGAGAAAAGACAGGAAGGCTTTTCACTTTTGAAGTGGAAGATACAAAGAACATAGCTTTGTTTAGCTATGGATCTCAAACTCTAACAGAGTTGGAGATATGGCACAAAAGGCTTGCTCACATTGGTGAGAGGACACTCAAACAGATTTGCAGGGACCAAAGTGTACTTGGTTTGCCTAATATCACAAGGCAACACATGATTTATAAGTGTGAAGCTTGTCAACTCGGCAAGGCTCATAGACAGCCTTTCAATAAGAAAGGATATATGTATCAAAATCCTTTGGATCTAGTGCACACGGATGTGTGGGGTCCAAGTAAGGAGCCATCTATATCAGGCTCAAGATATTATGTGTCTTTCATAGATGATTGTAGCAGGTGGACCATTCTGTTTTTCATGAAGCACAAGGATGAAGTGTTTAATTGCTTTAAGAAGTATATTGCTCTTGTTGAAAATCAAACAGGTAGGACTTTGAAAAGACTCAGATCAGATGGTGGAGGAGAATACTTCTCTTCTGAATTTGATGCCTTCTTGCATGAAAGAGGCATTAAAAGGGAAGTCACTACAAGGTATACACCTGAACTCAATGGTGTAGCAGAGAGGAGGAATAGAGCTATCGTCGAAGCTGCAAGGTCCATGCTCAACGAAAAGGGATTGCCGAACTACCTATGGGCAGAGGCTGTGTCGACAGCCACATATCTCATAAATAGACTTCCATCTAAGTCACTAGATGGAACCACTCCATATGAAGTGTGGAATGGAAGAAGACCTAGTCTAGAGCATTGTAAAATCTTTGGATGCTTAGCCTATGCTCACATTCCTTCTCAAGTAAGAGGGAAATTGGATCCCAAGGCAGAGAAGTGTGTATTCATTGGTTATGATCAAAACCAAAAAGGATATAGATTGTACAATCCAACCAATAAAGGATTTTCTGTGAGTAGAGATGTAATTTTTGATGAAAACAAATCATGGTTTGATGATGACAGGAAAGTGAAGCTGCCGTATGACTTGGATGAAGACTTTCCCTCACTTCAACCGAAGGAGCCAAAGCAGATTGAAGAAAGTGATTCGGAGATTGACCTAGAAGACTTGGAAAGACTAAAGCTATGGAAGAACAAAGGTAAAGCAAAGATGCAGGATGCTACATATGGACCCGAGAGCTCACATCAACCACTTAGAAGGTCTTCGAGGGAGAAGAAGAAACCAGAGAGGTTTGGTTATGATACTTCTTTGGTCACCAAGCACTCAATATACATTGCAAAGGATTCAACCAATGAAGAACCTACCACATTCGAAGAAGCACAAAGCAAGAAAGCTTGGAGAGATGCAATGGATGAAGAAATGGAAGCCTTGAAGGAGAATGACACTTGGGAGCTTGTACCTAACAAGCCATCTATGAAGATAATCGGATCTCGATGGATATACAAAATCAAGAGGAATCCAGATGGAAGTATAAATAGACACAAAGCAAGGTTAGTTGCTAAAGGGTTTGCTCAAACCCATGGTATTGATTATGAGGAGACTTTCTCTCCTGTTGCAAAAATGCCTACAATTAGGGTTCTCATAAGTCTTGCTGCATCTAGAAATTGGAATCTTTATCAACTTGATGTAAAGAATGCTTTCTTGAATGGATGGATTTCTGAGGAAGTGTATATGGCACAACCTCCTGGATATGAGGATGCACATCATCCTAACTATGTATGCAAACTAAAGAAAGCTTTGTATGGATTGAAGCAAGCTCCAAGAGCTTGGAATTTCAGATTGGTTACTTATTTGCAGGACCAAGGATTCAAAGCTAGCAAGGCGGATACCTCTTTGTTCATAAAGAGGAATGGATCTGAAGTGATCTATTTATGTGTGTATGTTGATGATATTATTATCACAGGCAATGATCTTGAAGGAATCAAACAGGTAAAGAGTCAAATGAAGGAGGAGTTCAAAATAAGTGACCTCGGACCACTCACTTATTTTCTTGGATTGGAGTTGATCTACACAGATTCAGGTATATACATCACACAAAGGAAGTATGTCCATGACATGCTCGTCAAGTTCAAGATGGAAAATACAAAGTGTGCAGGTACACCTATGGAGCAAAATCATAAGCTTAGTGCTTATGAAGGAGAGCCAATTGAAGACATCACAAGCTATCAAAGCTTGGTTGGAAGTTTGAACTATGCAACACTCACAAGGGTGGATATATGCTATAGTGTTAGCATATTGAGTCAGTTTATGCATAAGCCGAGAAGACCACATATGGAAGCGGCCAAGCGAGTCCTCAAGTACCTAAAGGGGACCATGAATGAAGGTTTGTTCTATTCATATACTTCAGATATTGAGCTAAAGGTCTACTCAGATGCAGATTGGGCCGGATCTAAAGATGATAGAAGAAGCACATCAGGGTATATATCATTTGCAGGTTCAAAAATCATTTCTTGGTCATCGAAGAAGCAACCAACCGTGGCATTATCTTCTACCGAAGCTGAATATAGAGGTTTGGCTAATGCAACTCAAGAAATCATGTGGTTAAAGTCTTTGTACACAGATCTTGGACTTCATTCTTCAACACCTCATATTTTTGGTGACAACACAAGCTCACTACATCTAGCAGCTAATCCGGCATACCATGCTAGAACCAAGCATATTGAAGTCCACTACCATTATGTAAGGGAGAAGCTATTGAGCAAGGATATTCAACTATCCTATGTCTCTACAGATATGCAATGTGCAGACATGTTGACGAAAGCTCTTGATGGTACGAAGTTAAGTAGATTCAAGTTGATGATTGGCTTGCAGGAAATCAAGGACAATTGAAGACGTATTTGGAGGCCAAGCATGTTAGGCTTGAGGGGGAGCTGTTGGTGCATTTTGCCCAAGCCTACATGCTTGATATGCTTGATATTATCCTCATTTGTAAGTCACATGAGTAGTCATGTGAACACCTCTTGTAAAAGAGTACATTTTATCTCTTGTAAATGGAAAAAGAAAAAAGTAAAAGGATGGCTTACCTCATCCATGATGTAAAAGCAAATTCGTGACTCCAACTACCAAAATCACGAATTTTTGAGCTGAGGGAATCTCTCCTAACTTTGGGGATCACTTTTAGGTGGAGCCATTCGAATTCGAATTCAAAACTCCCTCCAAGAATAGCTATAAAAGGAGCAAGAAGGAAGAGGCGATTAGCAAGCCTTGTACGTGACCACTTGATGTCATTTTGTAGAGATTGAAGAGCTTACTCCATAGCTCTATCATTCTACTCCCATTGTGCAAAGATTCATTGCCAATGTGGTTGTAATCATATGTGAATCTATACATTTATTATCATCTACCTCTCTGTTTTGTTCTCTGCTATACTCACTCAGAGCAGTACCTTCAGAAGGTCATATCTCGAGTTTTACTGAACATTTTTCAGTGTGTTAAAGTGCGTTGGATAGCTCTCACTGTCTAGTTTCTACCTATAAATTTTCAAGGTCATTGGATTTATACTTTTGGAGATATCTGCATTTTACTGCTTACTGGTCTATCTCTGCAGAGCCCCGAGAATTGTGGGAATGTTCCAGAACTTGATGAAACTTGTTCTCAATGCTCAGTCCATCATTTGAAGTGTTTTAACTTGGAATAGGAAGCTTGCTAAGTCTATTTGCTATGCCCAAAAGGAATTTTTCTAATTCCTTCCAGGTTGAGAGCACTGTTCATTTTTTCCAGCAGGTGTATGTCCAAAAATAGCAAGTTTTGGGAGCTAGTCATTTCGCAACTTGTCGGTCTTGACTTAAACTTTTGGGATACATGTTCCAAAGTACTTGGCTGATATTTTGGTGGATTTAGGAAGCTCAAAGGGTCTACTAATCAACTCTGAAGTCTCAGTTGGCTGGTGTGAAGCTGGTTGTAGCGGCACCTACTCATCTTTGGATTGCATCCACCATCTCTCTTTATAATATTCTCATGGATGAGTCTATCAAAGTATGTGTGTCTATAGGTATTTCTCATTATGTCCTAAATAGAAGATAGATAAGGGTGGTGCTTTGAAAAGCATGCGTTTATGAAAATCTACTTTATTTACAAATCTTCTTTTTCTAAGTGATCTACTATTTTTTACAAAAACGTTGCTTTCTTAGCGATCTACTATTTTTCTAAAAAATATCTATAATACTATATTTTAACTATCTTGAAAAATATCTGAATAATTCCATGTGCGTTCACACCCTCATGATTCTTGACGTGCTAAATCAAAAGCGAATCATATTAAAAACCTCAAGACATTAAAATCCATTTAATATTCCATTATTCCATAGAGTATAACATTGTTCCATATAGATCTCATCTATAAGATCTCGATGCAAGAAAAAAGTTATCACATCCATTTGGACTAGCACTAAGTCCATTGCAGTTAATCCAAGCAACTTGCTTAGTGTAGTCATCTTGAATAATGGAGAGAAGATTTCCCTTTGCAACAAGTTGTTCATTATACTTTGGGGAAGAACTATCTCATGTAAATTTCAACTTATATAACCATTTACATGGTAAATACTTCTAACCCTTTGTCAAAAGTAATAAATCCCAAGTACCATTCTTGTAAATAGAATCCAATTCAATGTTCATGGCATGCTCCCAGTTGAGATCATCCTGTCTACATAGTCTCTTTGTAGAAATAAGGCTCATGCGCATTTGTTATCATAATAAAATCCAAACCTGAAACACATCTATCAAGTGGCTGAAGACATGTGAAAAACCTTTCAATGGTTTCTAAACATGAACATTTGTAGAATAATATTGGACATTATCCTGAACATCCCTATGTGTATCGTTTTTATGAATGCTAACTAGAGGACTAGCATCCTTAAATACCAATCTTCTCACTTCAACTTTTTTAATGGGTTTTTATGCATCTTAGAATCATTGAAAAGATATCATTACTTTTCATCACTATGGTTTAGGATCCCATAAGAGATATCCAAACTAGCTGTCTTGACCATATCAAAGGAAAATGCAATCCATTGACTTATGGTGCAGCTTTTGTCTAAGACCCTTGGGTATATGAACATATGATTCACGCACAATAAATGCAAAGGCGATCATAATATGGTGGCTTCCCAATTATACATCTTGTGCCACTTTGAGACCTTTGGCAGTATTAGGTGAAAGGTTAAGAATATGAATTGAAGTCGATAGTATTTCTGCCCAAAAGCCTTGTGAAAGGTTTGCATTATGTACCATAGAAACTACTTTATCCTGAATAGTTCTATTCATCCTCTTAGTTACACCATTCTATAAAGGGGTATAAGGAGTTGTAAACTCTCTAGGAATTCTTGTAGTCTAACAAAAAAGGTTGAATTTATGTGAGGTATAATCACCTCTATTATCTAAATGTAAAGCCTTGAGATTACTTTATTTTTTAGCCTCAACTAAAGTAATCCATTTTTTTAAAAGTAGGGAATATTTCATCCTTCAATTTGATAGGATGCATATAGACTTTTTAAGTAGTATCATTGATGAAAGTGGCAAAGTAAAGAACCACCTAATGACCTTGTGGGCTAGAACCAAACAGATTTCTATGAATGAGATCTAAAGGTTGAATTCAAGAGTCAATGTGCATCTTATGCACATTCATAGTTTTCGTTCCATATTGAAAATGCTCAAAAAATGAAAAATCAGAGAAAGATAACATAGGTACGTAGCCAGCATGAGCAAGATTTTCCATTCCACTATGAGATATACAACTAAAAGAACCATGCCAAATACAAGACATAGGCTATTCAGTAACTAATAACAAGTGTTCATTTTGTCCTACAAATAAATGATAAAGTGATCCAACTTTGAATGCTTTTTAACCATATCAACCTTTTTTATGCACAAGGATTGGGCGCACAAAACCACCTTGTACCAAGGTCATCAAATTGACTAGTTGATATCAAACTACATGATATTTGAGGTACATGTTGTACATTATGCATAGTCATTTCTCATGCATCAATGAACTACCCAACCACATCTCCAATCATGAAGTTGTCGTAGAGATTTACATCTCTACATACCTAGAGTTTGAATCATCCAACTCCAAACATCTAAGAAAGACTTCCAACTCAAAAGATAGAAATCATTGATTGATCCAAGATTTTAGAAATTATTATTAGACCATTGCAAAGTACTTCTTGAGAGCTTTCCAACTATATATAACACTATAGTGTTTGGTTGAAAAATGATCCTCAAAATATCCATCCAAAATTGTTAAAATAATAGTTATATTATATTCTTTACGTAGTCCTTCAAGGAAAAAACGGGCGCCCACTTGGTTTAGCATGATCGATTAAAAGCTTTCTTTTTCGAAAAAAATCACAGACAACGCCGTTTCGCGATAGATTTTGAGTTTTTATCAATGGCAATCGTAGTTTTATGGATGGTAGCTTTATTTGTTGTGCTTTTGGAGAAGTAAAAAAAACTATATAATGAAGGCCTTGGTTCATTGTATAATCAATCATCTCTTGATCACTTGGACTCATATGATCTGAAGTTCAACATTGAAGACTCAAGCTTCCCTATTATCGTTGATGGTTGAAGCCCTCTTGGAGGAGGTGTAATATTCTCTTGAAGGAGTTGAAGACATGGAGGAGTTGAAGAACACGGAGGCTACACACATACTTTGAAAGAAGGACATGGAGGTTCAAGTTTATGAAGAAAAGGCTCTACACACATACTTAGTGTAGGGTTTTTGAAGATTATTATTTTGGCAAACTTTATGATCAATTATGAATTGGTAACTGTATCTTTTTCATTATTTTGATGACAATTGTATGAAACTTATTATTATGAATCAATTGCTTTCTCCCATATGATGGTATGCCTTGTAAGTGATTTGATCAATTTTCTTGAATTCTCATTATCTCTTTGAGTCTCCACTCTATCACCTGAGCTTGCTTGAAGCACCCTGCATGCGCCGTTGGACTTTGCAGTTGAATTGATCCACCAACCGTGTGCCATCTTCTCGACAACGTCACACTAGTATGAGTCACCAAGCCTCACAGTACCAAGCGAATTCTCTACATAAGTACACAACCAATCTCTATGTCATGTCACTTGGAAAGAAGCACTAGAATCTAAGAGCCAATGTGGGAAAGAGAATCAGCCATAAGAACCTTAGTGGGCATAGTGCTATCAACTGTCAACACATCAACATCATTAACTTCTTTTATATTCGTAGTGGAAGAAGATGGTGTGGGTAATTATTTAACATGTGCATCAACTTTCAATCCTTTAGCTTTAGCATTCTTGAATGCATAGAAATCTTTCTTCATATGTGGTTTCTTGTGAAAATAATGACACTTGATATCCCTCTTCCTTGATTTAATTCTATGCTTATTCCATTGACCAATCTTTTCTTTGTTCTTTCTCTATGTTTGGTAAGAATCATGAGCATCATATGCATCTCCATTGTGAGTGCCAACCATACACTTTCTATGGATCTCCTTACTCAAGAGTGCTCCACATATTTCATGATAAACTAGTTTATCATTAGGTGCACTATTTCTAATAGTTATGCAAAATGTATCCCATGATGATGGAAAGGTGCACAACAATAAGAGTCTTTCATTTCATTTTCTATCTCCATTTTTTAAGCCTATAACTAAGAGAGTATAGCATCAAACTCATTTGGATGAGCATTAAAACTAGTTGTGTCTTTCATGTGAAGTCTTATATAACTTTCTCATTAAATAAAAGTTATTTGACTCTGTTTATTTTTCATATCTATTGCATAACCTCTTCCAAAGCTGCTATGGACTTTCACATTCTAATATTATAAAGTAAAAATTATCTGCTAGGTGCAATCGAATGGTCAACCTAGCCTATTCATCCAACTCATCCCAACCATCATCCTCCATATCAATAGCCTTCTTTGATATTCCATTTAATGGCTTCCACTGCCTCCTTTGAATTAACACATCTCTAATCGGATTCTTCCATGGATCAAAGTTTATGCATCCAAATTCTAAAATTTGAAATGTTCATGCCCTACAAGTTATAACTCCTCCTGAGAACACTAGCACTAGATCATGATTCACCAGAAATGCTTGAGATAACTAATGAGATGAGTATAATGAAATAGCTAGAATGATAATAGAGCTAGAATAATCCCACCGACACTAAGCCTCAAAAAGGATGATGAAGTGTCTAATTCTGGGAATCATTCAATAGAGTCTTCCTAGAAAAATGGATCAATCATAAAAAATGCCCAACTGACCAATAAGTGTGTCAAGGATTAAAATCAAGCACTTTATAGTTGAAACACTAAAAGTTGGAATTTCGAGAGTCTCTTCTGCAAAATCAGCATATGATAAATTAAAAGAAAAACGCATAAAACTACAAGTATTGACATGTAAACTTGCATAGTGAATCACTGACTCCACTACATATAATCTCTTGACGAAAAGAATCCAAATAGCCTTATCGAGAACCCATTAACAACTAGCATACATCTCCTATGGCAAGACTTGGTAATTCTTCCACCTATGTCATCGAGGTATCTGGGTGTGTCCTAGTTAAGAAAACCTCACCACAGACCTCTTTATCAACATCAAATGTTTTATGCAAAAACATAACTGCAATATGAATGATCACATGGACGCACATAAGTGGTACATACAAAAGCATACATAGTGTGTATGTGCTCAATATATGTAGTAAAATGGCACTAAAAGGCTAAATGTGTGGCCCAAATACTAGCCAACAACATATGCTACTTCCTGTCAACTCTATTCTTTAGGCTCAAAAACCTACATAAATGTGTAGTGGCTACTCCCACCACAATCGAAATCTTTGAAATTCACTAGTGTGGCAAAAAACACAACTCTAAAGCCAAATATTTTTTGTCGAAGAAGTATTAAGAACACTCTTCCTGATCTTGAACTTGTGTAAAGAGAACTATGCATGAAAGTACTCCAAGATGGCTCCAAGAATCACCCCAATAACTGTTATATTTTAAGAAAATAGTAGAATGTTATATGGATTTTAATGTCTTGAGGCTTTTAATGTGATTGTATTTTGATTTAACAGGTGAAGAATCATGAGTGTGTGAATGTGCATGGATTTATTTAGATCTTTAAAATATAGTATTTTATATATTTTTTATAAAAATAGAAGATCGCTTAGAAAGCGACATTTTTGTAAAAATAGTAGATTGCCTACAAAGCGACATATTTGTAAAAATAGTAGATTGCCTAGAAAGTGACATTTTGTAAATGCATGGTTTTCAAAGCACCATCCTCGTGTATCTTCCATTCAAGATGTAATGAATACCTATAAATTCACATACTCTGGTAGAATTTTCCATTAGAGTATGTGGGGGGATATTGTACCCATTCTTAAGTTCATTCTCTTGTCTCTCTCTATTCTGTGTATGCTTTTGAGAGATTTTGTTATTGTACTATCTCTATGTACGTGCCTCTACAATATTCGATCAATAGTGGTATCAGATCATGTGTGCATCTATGGAGGTGTACTTCTTTGTGTACATTCGTGATTCACAACATCCATTCGTGATTCGGCACCTACTTTGGTTCATTTATTCTCATGTGGTCCAGATAATTTGCATTTGTCAATTCATGTTTTGTTTTCTCACACGTGTTTTTTTGAAAGTTTTCAATCCTTTACTGTGCTTTGTCACATTGTCACACTGTGCAATGTGCACTATGCAATGTGCTCTATGCACTATCACACTGTCACATTGTGCTTACTATGCTAACTGTGCTCACTTTCACATTGTCACATTATGCTCACTATCACAGTGGGCATTGTGCTAGTGCCAATTCAAGTTTGTTTTAAAAATTCATTTTATAAATCGTTTTATAAATTTGTTTTATAACTTCGGTTATCAATCTAGTTATCCATGTAGTTACTCCTGTGGCTTACTAAGGCATATACATATGGCATAACTTTGGCATCTTTGTCTTCTCTAGCACTCATAGTTCTCTTGCTTCCCTTTGGTTTATTTCTATTCTATTGAAAGTTATTGGGTGCACTTGAACGTTCTCTAACTAATGAGTGGCAATAAGAGCTCACTTATTTCCCTCTTTAGCATGTAGGGGATTTGACCCACCACCTCTCACTTGCAAGAGATATGTTTTATCCACTAGCCTATTTTCACATATTGATACCCTATTCCTTTTAACTTATAGTTACAATACTTCTATGTCTTTCTCTTATTTATTTATTATTTTTTAATATACATTTCCAAGACAAAACCTTTCCTTTTCTATTTCAATTCCAATATTACTATTTTTTCACATGATTAGTGATAGGTTTTGGTTCTATATAAGGCCATAGATCCTACCCATACTATAGAAGATTTTGGTACTATTACCGTTAGTGTCCATGTGAAAGGCCAAGTGACCATCAAAAACTTCTTTGTATATGTTCTTTAATAAAACATATAGTGGCATGGTCATTCACAGACTGTAAGTTCGACCGCATGTTGTAAGACCTAAGAAGTCTGTCTTCGTGCTCCCAATGTATTGTGTTTTTCTACGTATTTTGCAGCCTTTGTGCGGAGTACTTTGTGCAGCCTTAGGATCTTGGTTTTCTACTGCAAGGATATTGTCGTGGAGCATCGAATTACATCACTGGTATCAAAGCACTTCGATGCAAAAGCTTTGTTCTTTTTGTGCAAGTGAAGCAGCCATCCCCCTTGGCTTTCTCCAAGGCTTAGGACTAAGGCGGTGACCAAGGCATAGACCTTCACATACCTTGTCATTCGAGTCACTGAAGTCACCATTGGTGCCATTGGCTGCATGGGAGGGAGGACCTCAATCATCAAGGAATGATCAAGGAATGATCAAGGAATGATCAAGGAAGATAGAGGTTCCCGGTACTTCTCGGGAGATCACCCATCCCAGTAGTGTTCCCCTCGGAGCCCGCTTAACTGCGGCAATCTCTTGCCACTAAGTTACACTCTTATGGTGTCTGAGGAAGGGGAAAGACTAAGGTTAACATTACCGTGAACATGTTTTGGTCCCTCAAAGCTTCATTCTTTGCTTTCAAAGCCTCTTTTGGAAGCATTTTTGGGGTGTTTTTTGGAGCCATTTTGGAGTACTTTCACACATAGTTATCTTCACACAGGTCCAAGAACATCAAGAAGAATGTTCTTTGTACTTATTTGAAAACAAATATCAACCTTTAGGGCTGCATTTTCAGCCACGCTCATAAGACTACAGGTTTCTCGAAAGGTTTTGAGTTTTGGTGGGATCAGCTGCTACAAGATTATGTAGATTTTTTGAGCCTAAAACATCAGAGTTGACAGACACTTGCAGGTGTTGTTGGCTAGTTTTTGGGCTATGCATTCAGCCTTTGAGTGTCGTTTCAGTGCATATATTGAGCACATACAGACCATGTACGCTTTTGTGGATACGGCTTAATTACATCCATGTGGTCATTGATATACTAGTTACATTTTTTGCACAAAGCCTTTTACGTTTGATAAAGAGCATCGTGGTGAGGTTTTCTTAGCTCGGAGACACTCAAATGTGAGGGTCTCTTTGGTGATGGAGGTGGAGGAATTACCAAGCCTCGCCATAGGAGATGTATGATAGTTGTTCATAGGTGCTTGATAAGCCTAGTTGGCTTCTATTGGGTAAGTGATTATATGTAGTGGGGTCAGTGATTCATTATGCAGGTAAACATGTGAGTACTTGCACTTTTATGATATTTTGACATTGTTTATATGTTCATTTTGCAGAGTATACTCTCGCAAAATGTTTCCAGATTTCTGGTTTAGTCAATTATATAGTGGTCGATTTACTCCTTGACTTTATTCATTGGTGTTTGGACTCTTCTAGCTCCAATATCATTCCATTTAGTTTTCCACCATTATGGCATCAGAGATCTTAGGCACTTCTGGTGGATCAGGTTCTAGTGCGAGACCATTTTGAGATCCAAAAATTTGATGCCAAAAACTTTGCTCTATGGAAGAATCAGATTAAAGATGTGATGATTCAAAGGAGACAATGGAAGAGAGTAAATGGAATTTCAAACAAGCCTGCTAACATGCATGAAGATGATTGGGATGAGTTAGATGAAATGGCAAGGTCTACCATTCGCTTGCACCTGGCAGATAATGTTTACTTTATAGTATTAGACTGTGAAAGTGTAGAGGAGATTCCGAAGAAGTTTTGTAATAAATATGGAAAAGAGACAGCATCAAATAGATTGTATCTAATGAGAAAATTATATGAACTTTGTATGGACATAGATAGTGTTACTGCTCATCTAAATGAGTTTAATACTATATTCTCCCAGTTACAGGCTCAAAAAATGGATATGGATAATGAAATGAAAGCAGTATTGCTATTCTGCACCTTGCCATCATCATGGGATATGTTTTGCACATCTACTAGCAATAGTGCACCTAGTGGTAAACTCGTCGATGATGACATATGTGGAGCACTCTTGAGCGAGGGGATTTGTAGAAAATCTATGGTTGGCACTTAGAGTGGAGATGCATATAATGTATGTGATTTTTACCAAGGAAAGAATCAGCAACGTGGGAGGAGTGAGAACAAGGAAAAGAATGGTCAACGGAATAAGAGTAGAAGTAAATCAAGCAAGAGGGATGTCGAATGCCAATATTGTCATAAGAAAGGACACATGAAGAAAGACTATTATGCATTAAAGAATGCTAAAGATAAAGGATAGAATGTTGATGGGCATAGTAAACAATTACCAGCACCATCTACTTCGACTCTGAAGATTGAAGAAATTAATGCTATTTCTGATGATGCTGATGTGTTGAAATTTGATAGTACTATGCCAATTGAGGCTCTTATGGATGATTCTAACCCAAATGTGGTTGCTAGATTCTAGTACTTCTTTCCATGTGAAACCACACAGAGAATGGTTCTCTAATTATGCAGCAAAGTCTCTTGGTACCATGAGACTTGGTAACTCTTACTAGTATGATGTTATGAGGATTGGAGATGTGGTTGTGCAATTCATTGATGGTTCAAATTTTACTATGCATAATGTACCCCATGTACCTCAGTTATCATGCAGTTTGATCTCCGTTGCTCAACTTGATGGCCTTGGTTACAAAGTGGTCTTCTATGCTCAATCTTTTAGCATATCAAAGGGTAATATGGTTATTGCAAAAGGAAGCAAAGTTGGCTCACTTTATCCTTTATTTGTATCATAGAAAGAACACTTGTTATCAATTACTGAACAACCTATGGCTTGTATTTGGCATGGTCATTTGGGTCATATATCTCCTAGTGGAATGTAAAATCTTTCTCGTTCAGGCTACTTACCTGTGTTATCTTTCTCCAATTTTTCAGTTTGTGAGCATTGTCAATATGGAAAGCAAACCAAAAATAGGCATAGAATGCACATTGACTCTTCAATTCAGCCTTTAGATCTCATTCATACAATGTGTGTGGTCCTATGTCCACTAGGTCCTTAGGTGGTTCTCTTTACTTTGTCATTTTCATAGATGATGCTAATAGAAAAGTTTGGGTATATCCTATCAAATCGAAGGATGAGGTATTCCCTAATTTTAGAAAATGGCTTGCTTGAGTTGAAACTAAAAAAGGAACTAAGCTTAGCGCTTTACGTTTAGATAATAGGGGTGAATACACCTCACATGAATTTAGCCTTTTTTGTCAGTCTAGAGGGATTCATAGAGAGTTTACAACTCCTTATACCCCAATACAGAATGGTGTAGCTAAGAGATTGAATAGAACTATTCAAGATAGATTAGTCTCTATGTTGCATCATGCAACCCTCTCACAAGGCTTTTGGGTAGAAGCAGTATTGACTACAGTTCATGTGATTAACCTTTGACCTAGTACTGCCAAAGGTTTGAAAGTGGCACAAGAGTTGTGGACAGAGAAGCCACCATATTATGATCATGTTCAACTTTTTGGGTGTGAAACATATGTTCATATACCCAAGAATCTTAGACAAAAGTTGGACCATAAGTCAAAGAAATGCATTTTTCTTGGATATGGTTGAGAAGGACAATTTGGATATCACTTATGGGATCCTGAAACGAGGTTAGTGATCAGAAGTAGTGGTGTCATTTTCAATGAGTCTAAGATGCATAAATAGCCCATTAAGGAGGTTGAAGTGAGAAGAGTGGTGCTTAAGGATACTAGTCCTCTAGTTAGCATGCGTAAAAATGCTACACATAGGGATGTTCAAGAGAATGTCCATTCAGATCAGTCTCCACATCTTCTTGTTTAGAAACCATTGAGACATTCTACACATGTCTCACATCCACATGATAGATATGTTCTAGTTTTAGATTTTGTTATGCTAACAGATGCCCGTGATCCTTCTTGCTACAAAGAGGCTATGAAGATAGAGGATCATGTCACGTGGGAGCATGCCATGAAGAGTGAGTTGGATTCTATTCACAAGAATGTTACTTGGGATTTAGTACCTTTGTCCAAGGGTAGGAAAGCTTTACCATAAATGGGTATATAAGCTGCAATTCACATAAGATAGTGCTTCTCCAAATTATAAAGCACCACTCGTTGCAAAGGGTTTTAAGCAACAACATAGTGTTGATTTCGAGGAAACCTTCTCTCTATGGTCAAGATGATGACGGTGCACATGTTGCTTGGATTCACTGCAATGGAGGACTTAGAGCTAGTCCAAATGGATGTGAAAATTGCTTTCTTGCATGGTGATCTCACTGATGAGATCTATATGGAACAACTAGAGGGTTATGTAGTTCCTAGTAAGGAAAGTCTAGTTTGTAAACTTAAGAAGAGCTTGTATGGACTTGAACGGTCCCCTAGACAATGGTACCAAAAGTTTGATGCTTTTATGACATCTCAAGGCTATTCTCGAAAAGCAATGAGGATCATTGTCTCTACCCAAAGAGATGCTCATATGGAAGCTTGATATGCTTGATACTTTATGTCGATGATATGTTGATTGCGGGGAAGTCCTCTTATGATTTGTTGATTCTCAAAAAGAAGTTGAGTCATACATTTGATATGAAGGATTTGGGGGACGCCAAACATATTCTTGGCATGCACATTTACTCGTGATAGGAGTAAAAGATGCGTATACTAGTCTCAATGTGAGTACATATCCAAAGTACTTCACTGGTTCAATATGTAGGGCGGAAAGGCATTGAGTACACCTTTACCTACATATCTAAAATTGAGCAAGGATGATTGCCCCAAATTAGATAAGGAAAAGGAATTCATTACGAAAATTCCCTATTAGTCTGTTGTTGGTAGTCTCATGTATGCTATGGTAGCTATGAGACCATACATTTCATTTGCAGTGGCAGTTGTGAGTAGATATATGTCTAATCCTAGTAAGAAACATTGGGAAGTGGTCAAGATGATTTTAAGATATCTAAGTGGCACTAAGGAAAAGTGTCTATGCTAAGCTAGAGGGAAAGCATCCATTATTGGTTACACAGAATCTGACCTTGCTAGTTGTGTAGATAATCATAAGTCTACATCAGGGTATATTTTTCATTTTGCTAGAGGTGCTATCTCTTGGATATCTCATCTTCAAGAATGTACAGGTGTTTCCACCACAAAAGCAGAGTATGTTGTAGCAAATGAGGCATTTAAGGAAGCATTGTGGCTTTCTCCTCTTGCTTGTGATATGGGTTTACCTCAACATGTATCTCATTTGCTCAGTGATAACAGAGTGCCATTACTTTGGCTAAGAATCCAATCTATCATGCAAATACGGTGCATCACCATCAAATTACTTCAGGTACATCACCCCTACATGGGGTACTACTTGAGAAAAAGTAGGAGCTTTTGCGGCATGAACTCCAAGATGCTCAAAATGAGATAAAAGAATGTGATCCTGCACTCCAACAAATGCAGAGTGATGACAACAACATAGTTAGATTGGTGAAGACCATTATCAACACTCAAGAAGAAGGCACACATTCTAAGATTGGTGCCAAAAATTTCCAATTCTCATGATTCGATGGGAAAAAGGATGGCCAATTTATTCTTTCATGGCTATCCCAATTTGATGAATTTTATTCTTATGAGTCATATTCTGAAATTGAAAAAGTGAAATTTGTTACTAATTATTTGGTGGATAAACCCCAGTTATGGAGGAATGTTTTGTGGCATAGTATCAAACAACACACTACATGGATCACATTTCAAGAAACTATCAAGGAGTCTTTCCTTCCTCTCTAGTTCCACTCACATGCTCATTGATCATGGAAAACATTTGGATGGAAAGATGGAGATACTATGTCTACCTACACTGAATGCTTTTGGAAATGACTCCTACCTATTCATTTGCTTGAAATGACTCCTAAAGATACCTTGCAACAAAAGTATGAAGATGGTTTGGACATGGGAATCCAAGCCAAGCTCAACACACTATGTCTTACGAACCTCTATGAAGCTATCTCTTGTATGCATGATGTTGAGAAGGACTTTCAATCTATTACCAAATCCATTCGCTTGTAACAAATCTCTCAATGAAAACAGCCGATCAAGTCCAATTTCCCTTTCAAGTGTACTTTCACTAATTTTCAACACCCTTCTACTTTTAAGTGCCTTCCTCAATCCAATTTCTCAGTGGTACACAAGATGAGCCCTTTACAACCTACAAAACCTCCAACCCTTCGAAGTATGATGATAGATGCTCAACAACAGAGGCCCCATATAACTTGTTGGCATTGTAGTAAGTTTGGTCATGCTAAACTAAAATCTAGGTTGCACACTAATGATATGAAACCTACTCGAGCTCAAGTACACAACATGGAGGTGGTTGATGAAGACATTCAAGCTGATTGGACCAAAGAATCATTTGAAAATGATTTAAGTACCTTGGGTAACAAAATTTATATCCATTCTTTACTTTGCATGCAAGGTACTATTAATGGTACAATTGTTAATAATTTACATGATGATGGTACTTCTCATGCTTTTATCTCTTATACAATAGTGCAAGATCTCCAATTAAACCCACTTCCTTCTATGTATAAAGATAAGCTTGCATTTCAAGTAAACAGATATAATGTTACAAGTGAAGTGTAGAACATTCACATTTTTGTAGGTTCATAAGTAGATCAATGCACATTCTTAATTGCTCCTTTGCAGTTCCATGATATTATACCTTTTATGCCTCTTCATCATTATTACAATCCATGCATTTATTATCATACACATACAATTAGTTTTAAGTTTAACAATCAAGATATTTCTTTGTCTACAATGCATGACTTCCAACCATTTCCATTAATTAGTCATACTCAAACAAAACATGCATTTAGGAAAGGCTACAATTCATGTATTGTTTTTATCAATAACATATTTTGTGAATAACATAGTTGATTATATATATACACTTCCTAATGCACATAAATTATTTTTGGGCTCCTATACAAATTGCTTTAGGTTAATTTTCCTTTTCAACTAGTGCCTTTTAGGGGATCTCTTGACCATAGTACAGACTTAATTCTTGGTAGTTCTCCTCCCCATAAAGCACCTTATAGTCATGGACCTTTACATCAAAGCAAAATAGGTAATAAAGTTAAGGATCTACTCCACAAAGGACATATAAGGCCTATTTCATCTCCGTTTGGAGCACCTATTCTCTTAGAGGAGAAGAAGAACAAGACTTATAGGATCTGGATTGTCTATAGAGCACTCAATAAGATCACAATTAAAAGTAGATATCATAGTCCTAAGATAGATGATTTGCTAGATAAGCTTCATGGAGCACATATCTTTAGCAAAATTGATCTTAAATCTAGGTATCATGGGATATGAATAACAAAGAATGAAATTTATAAGACTGTTTTTAGAAAACTCAAATTGGTCACTTAAAAATATGGTGATGCCTTTTGGACTCACCAATGCACTTGCTACATTTGCGCATATGATGAATAACATTTTTCTTGATTACCAAGATTTTGTTCTTATTTTCCTTGATGATATACCTGTCTATAGTGAGAATGATAATGACCATGAAAATAATTTAGCAAGATTCTTTAATTTTTTATGCAAAAAAAAAAATTATGTGAATCCTAAAAAAGAGTTCTTCTTTTCCAAAATAAATTAGAATATTTAGGCCATATTGTTTCTAGTCAAGGCCGTCATGTAGATCCAAAGAAAATTAAAGTAAATTGAAGAATGGCATGTACCTCAATCTATGAATGATGTATGCTCTTTTCTAGGTTAGCTAGTCTTTATAGAAAGTTTGTAAGAGGTTTTCCTTGTTACGCACTTCCATTCAAATTATTGTTGAAGCAAAATTTAAAATTTGCATGGGGATTAGCACAATAACAATATTTTGAAAAACACAAACATGCACTTTCCCATGCACCTATTTTACAATACCAAGTTTTGCACAACCTTTCCATGTAGTTATAGAAGCTATGGTTAAGGTAAAGGTGTTGTATTAATGTAAAATGATTATCCCATTGCATTTGAAAGTAGGAAACTTAAGCCGTCTGTAAAGAATTATAGTACATTTGATATGGAACTCTTAGCTGTTGTGCAAGCTTTAAAATTTTGGAAACATTACCTTATGGGTTCTGAAGTTCTAATCAAAATAAAGCAATAGGCTACTAAACATATATTAAATCAACCATTAATTTTTGAAAGACACATTAAATGAGCTTCATTCATACAAAATTTTTAGCCTATAATTCAATATCAACCTAGCAAAACTAATGTTGTAGTTGATGCCCTTAGTCACTTCCCATCCCCACAAACAAGTATGGTTTCAATCAATAATATTTTTGCTATTCACATTTATTCATTTCATGACATGACTCCTACTTATGCATCTGATTTGTGTTTTTCACAAGCATAAATTGCTTTCAATAAATTCTATACCATCTAATGAGGAACACTACACTTTTTGTAATGGATTATTGTATTTCCAACACAAGTTATGCATCACGTAAGTTTTTAAAGATTTTTTTATGAAAGAGATGCATGAACCACCATATATGGGTGAAAAGGGCATACAAAGTACTATTTCTACATGTAAAAAACTCTTCTTTAGGCCAAATATGGAAAAGAATATTGTAGAGTATGTTTCCCATTGCATTGTCTTTCAACATGTAAAACGAGGATTATTAATGCCACTTCCCATACCTAATGGACCATGGGAACAAATTTCTATGCATTTTATTATTGGTCTTCCAAACAATTCATCTCATAATGATATGATTTGCATAAATTTTGATAGGTTTATTAAACAAGCATATTTCATTCCTTGTAAAAAGACTCTTTCTACACCTCAAGCTACTAAGTTATTTATTAAATGTATTTTTTGCATCATGGTTTTCCAAAACATTATTATTTAAGATCGAGATGTTCATTTTTGTAATCACTTTTGGGTTGTATTATTTGAAAATTTAGGTTGCAAAATAGATTTTAGCTCTGCATTTCATCCTAGAAGTAATGTGCAAAGTAAAGCTATGAATAGTACTATTTTAGATTCATTACATTGTTATTTTTTAGATAATCAAAGTAATCGGGATGAGAAACTTCCTTTACCACAATTTTCATATAATAACACAACACATACCACTACTCGACATGCATCGTATGAAATTGTTTATGGTAAAAAGATTCCCACTCCCATGTCTATTACTCAAACTGATATAACTATGAATGATTCTTTTGCACAAGGTCATATTTCTACACTTCACAACATTCATGAGCACATTAAGAAGAGTCAAGAACGTTAAATGCGTAATGTTAATAAGAAACAAGTAGCTAAACAATTGTATGAAAATGACTTGGTATGGTTATAAATAATTAAGAGACATTTGAAAACTATTTCACATCATCTTAAGATTAAACTTGCACCACGTTATTATGGACCTTTCCATATTATTCAAAAACTAAATGAGAATGCTTTTAGATTAGACATACCTTCTCGTTGGAATATACATTATTCTTTTCATATTAGTTTATTGAAATCCTTTAAAGGAACTCCACCACTCACTCCTATTTTAGATGATCCTCCTTTATTTGAAGAGGATGCTAAAATTCCAATTCCAAAGAAGATACTTGATTATGATGTTACTACTACATACACTCGTAAACAATATCATAAACATTTAATTAATTATAAAAATCACTCACTTCAAAAATCTCAATTTATTCATACAACATCCTTAACTTCACATTATGATAACTTGATTTTTGCATATCATTCATAGTCACATTAAATTCTAGTTTCTCCATTTCCATGCATGTGTTTTTACATGGAATATGCTTATGATTGTTGAGTGATGGGACATGTGACGTGCCATCCATGTCTATTTTATTTTTATCAATTGAGGTCACTTGTTCATAAACATGGAGGCATGCTATATTTTATGGAATAATGGAATGTTATATGGATTTTAATGACTTGAGGTTTTTAATGTGTATTTTTTTTATTTAGTAGGTGAACAGTCATGAGGGTGTGAATGTGCATGGATTTATTCAGATATTTAAAAGATAGTATTTTACATATATTTTGTAAAAATAGTAGATCACTTAGAAAGCGACTTTTTTGTAAAAATAGTAGATTGCTCAGAAAGTGAGGTTTTGTAAGTAAAGGAGATTTATGTAAACCCATGTTTTTCGAAGTGCACCCTCATGCATCTTCTATTTAGGATGTAATGAAAAATACCTATAAATACACATATTGTGATAGACGCATCGATCACAGTATGTGGGGGGAGATTGTACACAATCTTGTGTTCATCCTCTTGTCTCTCTCTATTCTATGTATGCTTTTGTGAAATTTCATTACTCTACTATCTATGCATAGGTGCATCTACAAGATGTTATATTTTATCGAATATTGAATGTTATATAGATTTTAATGTCTTGAGGTTTTTAATGTGATTGTGTTTTGATTTAGCAGGTGAAGAATCATGAGGGTATAAATGTTCATGGATTTATAGATTTTTTTGTGAAAATAGTAGATCACTAAGAAATCGACATTTTTGTAAAAATAGTAGATTGCTTAGTGATCTACTATATATAAATAAAGAAGATTTTTGTAAATGCACACTTTTGAAGTACCACCCTCATGTATCTTCTATTTCATATGGAAATATATGTTCCTGCTCTCTTGTGTGCTATGTGGTTTCTTCTATTTCACGGTAAGGATTGATGCTTTTCACAAGCATCATGGAAAAAATGTGGGTTCTAGGAAAATAGAATGATCCTTTCATAAGAAAAAAGATAATCTTATATTTTTCATCTTACATATACTCAATATTGCACAATCAACTAAGCAAAAATCATCCATGGCTCTCTGTGCTCTAATTCCCCCCTTATGAGGAGAAGCATTTTGAGAACCATGGCTTTTGTGGAATCATAACTTTCAAGTTTGGTGAACTCTATGTGAGTTCTTTCATGGTAATAGGTAATCTTTGTGAAGGTAGCCATGATAGACTTCGAGGCCATTGGGTTGACATTCAAGGCAAAAATAAATGCATTATGGTGCTTCATAATTTCCCATAGAACCTTAATGAGGGGAACTGATAGGAACACTCTACCCCTTCAACAATGTCTAAGTGGCTATCCCCTCAGCCCATATGTCCAAGATGGTGGGACCTTTTATCATGGAGATATTTTCTAGAATTTTATTTTCTTGACCATTTATTTGTTTTAGTATAATTTCCTATACTAACCCCCATTGTAAAATCTATATAAGAATAGATTATGCAAAGTTTTAGATAGCATTGCACACTGGTATGCCATTCATCTAGATTCTATCTAGATCACCACCTATGCTCCATGTTGGGAGTGTGCAAGTGGACAAACCCATCTTTGTAGTTGCATTCCTCTTGGAAATCTTGGAATTTGAGTTCCCTATCTTATATTCTTCACCTCTCTTAGTTTGGATTTTCCTCATCCTTCTTTATTGTTCTAATCCATTCTACAAGTTTTTAAAGATGGCATGAGAGATCAAGACACACTAAGTGGCATTAAAGTACACACACAAAGGTCTTAACAAAAAAGGAGAGAACATGTCAATTGATGCATCATCATCTATGATTGGGAACCAATGTGATTCAACAATTGGAGTAGCTGCAATGGTAGCATGAGTAGTAATGATGTTGGTCATCCCATCATTGCAAATAAAACACAAGCCATCATAGAAGGTAAGCAAGATGGTACAAAATACTGTAAGACAATAGTTACGCAATATAACACAGGAGCAATAGCAGAGAAGATAACAGATATAGGAGAATCTCAACAATTTTCTACTAGCAGCAAGTACAAAGATGATGGCGTTGTCCACCCGTGCGCTCTCAAGGTAGAGCTTAAATGGTGATCTAGACAACTCTAGATAGGGAGATACAAGGTAGAGGTATGCTGGCTCAACTCAATGTCTTAGGTAGTGCAGAAGTCATGTATATATAGGATCATGGGTGGCCTGCCATGGACGGCTATACATGGGCGGTAGAGCGTGGGCGGCCACCGCCCGCGTAATTGCCATACACGGCTTAGACTGGTTGAACCGACCTAACAAATATAAATGATTTCTGACTCCGATAGGGAATATTCCATGGAATATTCCCTTTACCGTCGCGCCGGGGGCGCTGCCCCCGGACCCCCACCAGGGGGCCCGCTGGCCCCCTGGGACCCCCCAGCCAGGGGGCCCGCTGGCCCCCTTGGACTCCCCAGCTGGGGCTGCTCACCGTTGCCCCGGACCCCACAATTGGGGACCCTGGTAACTCCCTTTCCTTATAATATCTTACATGGTCCAATATGACCTTCATCCAACATTCAAGTTGGGATTCCCATCAATTGGGTAATGCACGCTTGGCTTCTCCTCATAAAGGGGGCCTTACAAAATGTGCATACAATCATGAGGGGTAGACATTGATCATACTCTAACAAATACACCCTATGGAAGTTTAAAATCATTTCTCTCCTTGATTCATATGTTTTTCTAGAGAGTTTGCATGGTACTCATGAGTCACAACTAACAATTATTCAAAATAATATCGGTCAAATTATTTCTCATCATATATATCTTTTATGGGTCTCCAAATTAAGAAATAGACATAGATTTTGTGCTTTGGATACAAGTACGAATGATAGTTTTTTTTACTCTCATTCAACATACTACTAAGGCATTTGAGCTTGGAACATATTGAAAAATCATTATAAAGCTCATAATCAAACATGAATTCCGAACTTGAATAAATATCTAGCACCAATAAGGTTTGTTGATGGGTAATGTGTAGAGGTATTTATCACTTGCATAAAGAATTTATGGGATCAAATGTAGGATTATTCATATAAAAGTCAAGCAAGGAGCTAGCTCAATATTTTCCTCAAATTTATCCACCAAAGTTTGATAGTTTTCAAACCACTTTCAATACTCAAGTGAGGTCTAAATCTCTAATGCTCGAAGAATTCAATGCCTTATTCATCGAGAAAGATATAGAAATTAAGTCAAGATTTTGCATTCGTAGCGAATGCCAAAGGAGGCCAAACCAACTTTTCACAAGATGGAGACAAAACGAAGAATGATGAAAAGAATTTCAATGGAGAATGCTTCCAGTGCAAGAACAAGGGCCAAAGAGTCCAAGATTGCACATCAAAAAGGTAGAAGAGAAGAATGGTTATTTAAAAGGATGCAAGTGCAAGGAGTTTGCCAACAATAAAGAAATAAAGCTTGATCATATTGTAATCATAGAGGAAGTTTGGTCCTTTTTTTGAAGATTTAGGGGTAGATAACTCATGGTTTCTAGACAATGGTGCCTCTCCTCATATGAGGAGATGAAAATAGCTTTACAACTCCTTATAACCACTAAAGGATCCCATCACATTAAGGTAGGCAACACTACAAGATGTCTTTTAGAGGGATAAGGTATGTTTATTATCATTAATACTTAAAGGGGATATCTAAAATCTTTCAAATGTGTTGCACGTTCCACAGATCACGAGGAAGATACTTTCAATAACTTCTATAACAACTCAAGTTCATCAAGTATCGTTTAGTAAGAAATGGGCTAAGATTATAGATTGTAACAACAACATTATTGGGACTATCATGAGATAGAAAAAAATTTAGGAGTTGTCCACTCTTAGATACACTAAAAGTGTAGGCATAAGTAAGTGATGGCATGAAAGATTCGGCCTTATTGGATACATTTTACTCAAGAATATGCATCAGAGGGGTATGTTTTCACTCCTACCATCAATTGTAGACATGAAGGAACCATGTGTAGCTTGCATGATGGGAAAGAAACAGAGGAAGGAATTCCCATGCAAAAGAAAGAATACATGTTAAATCTAGAGTTATTGCATGCTAACTTGTGCATAGAAAACGTTTCATAGACCCTTTGCAAATATTCCTACTTCATGTTACTCGTTGATGGCTATAGTCACTACAACGAATGAATCCCATACCAATGTTATCCATACTGACCGTCATACCCTGGTGTTGGTATGACCATTGGAAATGCTTGGAAAAAACCATGGTAGACATACCAATAGTCACTTTGGCATCAGTATAACTGTTGGAAAATTATCACCCATATAAGTGTGTAAAAAACTTGCCTTTATTATATGCACGGGTATGAGCACTCGTATACACCTTGGCATGAGTGTCAGTATAGATGTCTCTATTTTTCTGGGAACTATCGATGCTTATACTAGTGCTTATATCGATGCATATACTAACGCACATCAGCACAATGTATTTTAATAACCCAAGCACAAAAATTTGGCTACTACTCTCTTTTGAACTGCAATCTCACATAGTTGAGTTTGTGCATGCCTACATTGTGCTCAATCTCAGACATCCACTTGCATTGTGGCTGTCCTGTGCTTTTTGTCTCTCCCCTAACACATCCACCCTCCTGTCTTTCCATACACACACATATCTCTCTTACTTCACACAGACACACACAAAGATCTTGCTCTCTACCCACACATCTCTCTCTCTCTCTCTCCCTCTCATATCTTCGTAAGTGATGTGTGCAATCTTTCATCCTCTCTCTTTCTCTATTCTTTTTTTTTCTAATTTCTTCTTCATCTTTTTGCAAGTATATACATGCACACATATGCATACATGCATGCACAAGGATATACATAAATGCACATACATACACATATGGACACACATAAACTTACATGCATATATACACATACAAAAGAGACACACATATAGATGCACATAGACAGACATACACATACACACACATGTACATACACACATATACACATACACACACATATACATACATATAAATACACATAAACACACATAGTCACATACACATATATATACACATACACATACACATAAACACACATATACATACACACATGTACACATACACACACATACACAAGTATCCATGCTTCAAGGTTTTAGGATTAGGGTTATAAGGTCTTTACATACATACAGGTATGCATACACACACATATACATACACATATACATACACATATACATACACACATGAACACATATACATGTTTTAGGATAAGGGTTATATATATATATATATATATATATATATATATATATATATATATATATATATATATATATATATATATACATACATATACATACTTACATATACACACACATGTCACATATACATATAAACATAAATTCATACACAAATATACATGTTTTGAGTTAGGCTCTTAGGATTAGGATTTTTGGGTTTATACATAAAAAGACATATGCATACACACATATACACCTATGCACACATATACATACACACATGCAAACATATACATGTTTTAGGATTAGGGTTTGAGCATGAGGGTTTTAGGGTTTCTACATACATACACACATGCATATACACATACACATATATATACACATGCATACATGCGCATACATATACATACACACATAAACATATTTTAGGGTTAGAGTTTTAGAATAAGGGTTTTCGGCTTTTACATACATACACACACATACACACACACACGCATATATATATGTATATATATATGTATATATATATATATATATATATATATATATATATATATATATATATATATATATATATATATATATATATATATATATATATATATATATGTGTGTGTGTGTATATATATATATATATATATATATATATATGTATATATATATATATATATATATATATATATATATATATAAATATATATACATATATATATATATATATATATATATATATATATATACATATATATATATATATATATATATATATATATATATATATATATATATATATATATATATATATATATATATATATATATATATATATATATATATATATATATATATATATATATATATATATATATATATATGTATATATATATATATATATATATATATATATATGTATATATATATGTATATATATATATATATATATATATATATATATATATATATATATATATATATATATATATATATATACATATATATATATATATATACACATGCATACACACACATACACACATACACATATACACACATGCATACACATACATATGCACATGTAGACACATATACATATACACATGCACACATATACATGTTTTAGGGTTAGGGTTTTACGACTATGGTTTTAGGGTTTTACAGGAATGCATACAGACATATACTGATACATACGTATATACATACAAACACATGCACACACACATTTTGAATTAAAATAAATAGATAAAAAGTATGTTTTTAGGTTTAACATTAATATATATATATATATATATATATATATATATATATATATATATATATATATATATATATATATATATATATATATATATAAGGAAAAAACTAGTATATCTAATCATATATGCTATATATAATTATATTCAAAATTAGGGTTTTAAGATCAAAATTAGTATATATAATTAGATCTGTAAAGAACAACGGTTCTATGATAAATATTACTATACATAATTAAATATGAAAAGAGCTAGGGTTTTTGAATAATATATATAATTAAATATATCATAAATAGGCTTTTAGGTTTAATGTCAATATATATATATATATATATATATATATATATATATATATATATATATATATATATATATATATATATATATATATATATATATATATATATATATATATATATATAAGGAAAAAATAGATTATATAATAAATTGTACTATGTCTAATTTAATATATAAGATATTATGGTTTTTGAATTGAAATAAATAGAAATATTTAAATATATTAAAACTAGGATTCTAGCTTTAATAGTCATATATATATAATCAAATATATATAAAAAGTAGAAAAACAATTAGTATATATAATGAAATGTACTTTATATAATTAAATATCTTAAAAAATAGGGTTTAAATAATAAAATTAGTATATATATTTCAGTATTTAAAGAACTAGCATTCTATGATAAATATGTTTATACATAATTATATATGAAAAGAGCTAGGGTTTTTTGAATTGAAATAAATATATATATTTAAAGATACAAAAAATAGGATTTCATGTTTAGTATTAATATATATAATCAAATATATATAAATATTAGGAAAAAACGTAGAATATATAATCAAATTTTCTATGTATAATTAAACATATATGAAATTAGGGTGTTTGAATTAAATTAAATATATATCATTAAATATGTATATATATAAAAGGATTTTAGATTCAATATTAATATATATAATCAAATATATATAGAACGTAGGAAAAATATTAGTATATATAATCAAATGTACTATGTATGATTAAATATATAAGAAATTAAGGTTTTTAAATTAAATCAATATATATATAAATAAATATATAAAAAGGGATTCTAGGTTTCACAGTAATATATGTATATATATATATATATATATGTGTGTGTGTGTATATATATATATATATATATATATATATATATATATATATATATATATATATATATATATATATATATATATATATATATATATATATATATATATATATATATATATGTGTGTGTGTGTGTGTGTGTGTGTGTGTGTGTGTGTATATATATATAACTTAGGAAACACATTAGTATCTATAACCAAATGTAATATGTATAATTAAAGATATAATAAATAAGGGTTTTAGAATTAAAATTAGTGTATATAATTAGATACATAAGGAACTAAGGTTCCATGATAAATGTTACTATACATAATCAAAATGAAATGAGCTAGGATTTTTGAATTAAAATAAATATATAAAATGTAGGATTCTAGCTCTAATATTAATATGTATATTCAAATATCTATAAACATTAGGAAATTAATGCGAATATATAATGAAATGTACTATGTGTAATTATATATATAAGAAATTAGGTTTTTTTAGTGAAAATAAATATATATAATTAAATAAATAAAAAAAGGATCTCAGGTTTAATATTTATATGTATAAATGAATTTATATACAAACTACGAATAAAATTAGTATATATAATCCAATGTACTATGTATACTTAAATGTATAAGATATTAAGGTTTTAAGATTGAAATTAGTATATATAATTAGATATATAAAGAGGTAGGGTTCTATGATACATATTACTATATGTAATCAAATATGAAAAAAGCTAGCAATTTTGAATTAAAAGAAATATATAAAAAATTGGCTTTTAGGTTTAATATTAATAAATATGATCAAATATATAAACAAATTAGGAAAATAGTTAGTATATATAATTAAATGTACTATGTTTAATTAAATATATAAGAAATTAGGGTTTAAAATTTAAAATTATTATATATAATTAGATATATAAATAGCACAAGTTGTATGATAAATATAAGTATACATAATTTAGTATATAATAAATTTGTGTTCTAGAAAGAAAATGAGTATTTATAATCAAATTAAAAAATTGGGTTTTATGATTAAGATAAGTATACATAATTAAAATTATCACATATTAAATGTCCTAATATCTTCACATGGTATCAAATGGCATCTTTGGATCCGAGGGAGAGAATGGCATGTCCTTGCACTCAATACAAGTATCAAAGTTCTTGTAAATGATGGTTTTGTACTGTACATTTGAGAATATGGATCTTTGTTGTAGATCGACTACAAATCCTATGCTACCAATCACATGGTTCACCTTGTGAGAAGGTCGAGCCACACAAGATCTACCTCACAACATTGCACAACATCTACCTCTCGTGGGGAGAACATTGCACCATCTACCTCTGTGGGGACAAGGAATGAAATGGAAGGTAGAAGGACAAGGTAGTAGTAGCATCAAGCCACACAACATTGCACCATCTACCTCTCGTGGGGAGAAGAGAATGAAATGGGAGGTAGAAGGACAAGGTAGTAGTAGCATGACAAAGAATGAACACATGGAAGAAATGCTGAAGGAATTTTATGACATGGATGAAGATCATGATGGTGGAGACGATGTCATGGGTTCCATGGATATAGAGAATTTCCATGATGAGAAACTAACAAAGAAGTCTAGAACATGCAAAGATTAGCCCATTTACCACTCTACACTATGGCAAAGATATTTGTACTCCATGCATCACTCCTGATGCTAAATCTTCAATCCATTTATGGATTGGATTAGATTTCAGGATATTGCTCCAAATCGTGGTGTTGACTATGACAAAATTCATAAGAAATGAAGTGTTGTAGAAGATTTGGAAGGAAATATGGTCTATCAATTTTAGCAAGATTCCCTAAGATTGTTCAATGACAACTCCCTAGTATACCTAGGTAGAAGATTGGTGATTCTAAGAAAACCTCCCCCACTCTAGACAGCACAAGGTCTTCGTTTTAGAAAACAACAAGTTAAAAAAAAATGGGCCCCCATGAAGGGTCAAAAAAGGTTATAAAACTTCTTATAATTCTCTTTATGTTTCTTTTTTCTGCTAATAAGATTTAAATAAACAAGCAAAAAATTAAAAGAATATCAAGGATAAAAATGGATAATCTTCTCACTCCCTTTGTGGGGACCCACGTTTTTTTAAATTGATCTCAAAAATGAAAATTTTGTTCCCTAAAAGGGGAGATTTCTTATATTCTTGGATCCTTCTATGCATTCTACAAGAGAGATCAAGACACTATCACTTCTCAAAGAAGATCTTTCTTACAATTAACTTGATTTGGCAACAAATGGATCTTCATTAGTTGTTTTCAAGTTGGAATACTAATAGGAAAATAGACAAAAAGGTGATAGTCCCAAGAATTGATCATGTGTCTTAATAGCCATGATTCATCAAAATCAACTCTAGAATTTAGATCAATGTCCTTAAACCTTATCCAATTCCTTTTATCTCGGTGACAAAGGTGTGTCCACATAAAGAAACCTTTACTCGAGAGCCTCTTAGCTCTTTAAAGCTTCTCAACTTCCAATTTCAAGATACCCATGATAGGGAACCGAATTGATCCATTCTACCTAGTCCACATAGCCCACTTCCAATCTTCAGTGATGGTGCAAAAGGACTTCATCTAGCTGCACTTTTTCCATAGAAGATACACTGAGTCTAAAACTTGAGAAGAACCAAATATGAAAAGAATTAAAGAGTAAAAATATGGATCACTTTCCACCTTTGGATCCCAAGAAGGCAAATGCTGCTATCGTTTCTCAAAATCAGATTGGTCTAAGAGGAATCCCTATTACTCCAAGATTTATTCATCTATTTATCCATCATTGTGTTGGCTATGGTTTCGACATCCAAAAAGCGAAGATCACCTCTTTTGTTGGGAGCCCATGTCCAAACGAAGTTTACGGAGATCCTTGTTTTTAGCTTCCACATATCCTTCTTACTTGTCTGCAACATGCCAAGCTGTAGAAAAGACAGCAGACAAAGAATGTGTTGATTACCATCACATACCTATCCATTCTAATCTGCATATCCTTCCAATAGGACATCTTTTTTTTTCATCGTAGAAAGAATAAAATCCCATCTTTAACCCAGGAAAATACCAAATCCAATTTGGATGCCCAACAATCTAAATATTTGTTCATAAAAAACTCCTAAAATCCTTACCTCTGTAAACATTGTAGGTAAGGAGCACATAGGGACCTATATGCAGTCTTGGAGTTATTTGTAGATCCTACAACTTTATAAAAAATTTCACAACAATTTCACATATGGGAGAAACACTCGGTGTCATCATAGAAACAATGTATTGGTACCGTCAATGAAGAGTCAAGAATCATATGATCTTGACTATCAAGTGTTGGTGCACGGAGCAAGCCTAAGTGCTTGACTAATGCACATTGGACTTATCATGAATCAAGCGGATTAAATTTACATCTATTTCATCATATGATTTGAATACTTCAAAGGTGAAAACATTATTTCATCTTCCTCAAAGATAAACAATGAAGAATCTCATGATTAGAGGGAGCCAAAAGCTATGATTTAGATTTGAATTCAAATTCACATTGTCATATAAGAATGAGGATTACTTTTAGGTGGGACTTGAACCAACGTGAAGCTCAAGAAGGTGTATATATAGACGGTCATTTCAATCAAGGGATAGAGGGGTGATTAGATCTTATCATTGCACTGCTACATTGACGTGATAGGAGTCCTATATGTCCTTATTAGCACACATCATGATTCATTTCTAGTGATTTTTAAAACTCTATCTATTATTATTGTACCTTGTGCAACTCTAGCACTTTCTTAGAGGTATTTCGCAATGTGTCGCTACTCAATGTTGAATCTATTATGAGTGTGTATACAAATTTTCATCATCTTTGGATGCTTAGATCATGAGATATGGGTAAGTATATGTGCCTAGATCTGCATATGATCATCTTCCTAAAAAGTCGAAATTAACCCCCAAACTTCTTAGATTCATTGCTCCATGTATGAGGAATCTAAATTCAAGAAAAAAAATTCTTTGGCTAGCTTAGCACTTCAATTGAAGGTGTGTTGAAGCTCTCTTTACAATTGGTACCCAGTTATGAGCCCTGAATGGGAGCTTCTCTTCCATACTTAGAAAAATTCTTAGACTTTGAAACCACAACTCATATGTTTGGATACACACGTTTGAGAGTGATGCTACAAAGTACTTTGGTGTTCTAAGTGCATACTTTGGAAGCTTAAGGCGTGTAGCAAGTATCTCTAATGCTAGAAAGGGTTAATCATGAGCAAGTTTTGCCAAGGCCATCTCTACAAGGTACATCCATGACCTCTTCATAGTGATATTAGAAAAAAGTTAAAGGAAAAGGTTTATCGACTCCCTTCATCTATTGACAAAACAATGAATCAAGTAATTAGAATGGTCTCTATGAATGGGGGCTTATCTAGAAGGAGGGAACACGTATGCATACATCTGAGGAGATGAGATGATGCCAATACTTGGAAGCAAGGACCAACGAACATAAGGGGTAAGAAAGATTTAACGCACAGTGTTCGATGGATGCTTTGGAAAGTTCATACATTCTCAACTCTATTTCTCATTTTCTACCACCTCATCTTAGGGATCATGAGACCTCTCAAGAAACATGGAGTGCTTTGTAAGCATTCTTCTCCTCAAGTAACAAACCAACAAACAATCAGCTATGGATAGAGTTTACAACACTGAAGAAGATGCCCAAGCACACTGTCTATCACTTTATCACAAAGATGAAGGAAATCATAGATCAACTTGGAAACATTGCAAAAAACATTTAGGAAGAAAAAATTGTAAGAAAGGTCATCAATGGGGTCAAAGTTAATGACAATTGGGAAGGCTTCATCACAACCATGGATCGCTACATCGATATGAAAGTGCATGACTTCAACACACTCATGGGGAAACTTTTCCCACATGAAGCAAGGCTTATGAAGAATGGTGAGAACCAGAAAGGTAATCAACACTTTGTCCGCTATATAGATAAGAATAAAGGCAAGAACAAAAAAGAAAGAAACGGAAAGAAATCTGATGGTTAAGGAAGTACCTCTCAAGTCAATCTTGTAGGTAGAGGTGGAACTTCAAGAGGAAGAGGCATATCAGTAGACAAGATAGGGGAAGAGCTCAAAGCTCATCACCCTATGCCATATGTGTTACGGTTTATGGAAAAACGGAATGTTAAATGGATTTTAATGTCTTGAGGTTTTTAATGCAATTGTGTTTTAATTTAGCACGTAAAGAATCATGAGGTTGTGAATGCACGTGGATTTACGTAGATATTTTTGAAGATATTGAAAAGATAGTATTTTATATATTTTTGTAAAAAAAGTAGATCGTTTAGAAAGTGGTGTTTCGTAAATAAAGAGTATTGTTTGTAAATGCATGCTTTCTAAAGTGCTGCCCTCATGTATCTTCTATTTAGGATGTAATGAAAATACCTATAAATATAGGTACTCTGAGAGACTCATCCATCAGATTATATGGTGGGAGAGTATACCCAATCTTGTGTTCAATCTTGTCTCTCTCTATTCTATGTTTGTTCTTGTAAGATTTTGTTATTGTATTACATTTGTGTACATGAGTCTACAAGATCCAATGACATTGGTATCAGAGCTTGCAAGTGCCTGCACAGGTGTACTTCTCGATGTTCGTTTGTGATTCAACACATTTTTGGTTTGTTTACTCTTGTCCGATCTAGGTTTACATTTTTCAATTCATGTTTTTTTTGTTCCTTTAGTCATGCTCACCGATGTTTTGTGAATCCACTATTCTCTATAATCTAGTGTTTACTCTCACATTTTCACACTCTCACACTATCACAATGTGACTTGTGCATTGTCCCTGTGACACTATCACACTACGGACTATGCATTATGCACTGTGCATTGTGCCCTATCCATGTCACACTTTTACATTGTGCAGTGTGCATTGTGCCTTGTCCCGATTCTCGTTCACTTTATTTATCAATTCATTCAATCAATTGGTTCGATTGATTTGGTTAATCCATGCGGTCAATCTTGTGGGTCACATTGTCAAACTATGCACTATGCATTGATACTATCACACTCTACATTGTATACTCTGCACTCTGCCCTATCTTAGTTTTGATTCAGTTGATTTGATCAATTCATTTTATCAATTCAGCTAATCCATGCAGGTACTCATGTGGCTTACTCCAAGGTGTTGACTAAGGCATAACTTTGGCTTCTTTGGCTTCTCTAGCACTCATGTTTCCTTTTCATTCTATTGGTAGTTGTTGGCTACACACGAACCCTTTGTAACTAGTGAGTGGCAATAAGAGATTAATTATTTCCCTATTTAGCATGTAGGGGATTTGAACCCACCAACTCTCACTTGCAAGAGATATGCTTTCCCACTAGCCTATTCTCATGCATTGATACCCCATTTCTTTTAACTTGTATTTAACATGACTTTTACCTCTCTCTTTCTTTTTATATTTCCAAGACAAAACCTTTCCTTTTCTATTTCAATTCCAATATTGCTAAAATTCTTTTCACGTGTTTAGTAATAGGTTTTGGTTCTATATAAGGCCATGGACCCTACCCATACTATAGAGGATTTTGGTACATCACCCCTACTTGGGAAACATAATGCTTTACTCCTTTCTTAAATGTATTTCTCTACATCATGGTTTTCCAAAAGTTATTATATGAGATCAAAATATGTTAGTTTTTTGTAAGCACTTTCTGATTGCACTATCTCAAAATTTAGGTTCCAAAATAGACATTAGCTCTACATTTCATCATGAAAGTAATAGGCAAATTGAAGCTCCAAATAGTACTATTTTAGGTTTATTAAGTTGATATTCTTTAGATAATCCAAGTAATTGGGATGGAAAATTTCCTTTACTATAATTTTGATATAATAACACAACACATACCACTACTCGATTTGCATTGTATGAAATTGTTTATGATAAAAAGTTTTCCACTCCCATGACCATCACTCAAATTGATATTCCTATGGCTGCTTCTTTTGCACAAGATCATATTTCTACACTTCATGAGGTTCATGAGCACATTAAGAAGAGTGAAGAACATGACATGCATATTATTTATAAGAAACGAGTAGCTAAACAATTTAATGAAAATGATTTCGTATGGTTATGTTGAGTTGGTAAAAGGTCAATTTAGTCATAGGCAAAGTGGTCAATCGCAAAGCCGATCAAAGGTCAAAGTGGTCAATTGTGGAGCTTGTCAAATGTCAAAGTGGTGACTCTATAAGTGATGCACACGTGGTGCAAAAGTGCAAAATGGTGCACAGGTGTTGCACAAGTGTCCGAGAATAAGGTGCATAGGTAGTGCACAAACAATTTGTTCACAATGGTTTTGAAGGAAATGTTTGAATGGGCATTGCAGAATTGTCTCTTTGAAAGGTTCTCAAGGGTTTTAAATGATTTGGAAGGTTCAGGTGAACCCTCCCTTATGCAGACATTTTGAATAATTGAAGGTAAAAAGTGAACTCGTATGAAGAGGAAGCAGTACGCAAACATGTATGTATAGCACCCACTCCCCATTAAAGTTTTTGTTTTCTCCTAAAGCCACTATAGGATAAAATAAGGAGTCCTTGGCTTTACACAATAAGAAACTCTTGTAACATCACAGTGAGCATCAAGATACACTATCAGTTAGAAGCGATGTATGTGAGTGGAATCTACACTTACAACAAGGCATTAGCATTCTTGGAGTTAGATGAAGCAACAAAAAGCATACACTAGGAGAGAAGAGCAAGAGACACATTAAAATAGTGTGATGCAGAGAAGCAAGTGAGAGACAAGTGTGCAAGGAAGGTGATCAAGTCTGCAGAGAGAGAGTGCAGAGAACCATTGAGAAAGGCAATCAAGGTGGAACAAGGTACCATTGAGGAGGTGTTGCACATCGAAAGAAGGTGGACCTTCCTCCTACCCTATTGGAAGCTTGAGTGCAAGGTGTGCACAAGAGCAAGCTAGAAGAGAGGGTGCATGTATGGTATAGAGAAGGTGGACTACAAAAGGTATCTTGTATGCTTATGCGTGTGTGCTTTTTAGGTTTAAGCACTCTACATAGAGAACACTTTGTCTTTTTCTACAAAAAATCATTGTATTTCGCATTGTAATCAAGATAGAAAAGATTTTGATGCAAGTGCCTTTTACTTCTTCTTCTTCTTCTCTTATCCTATACATACTAAAGTAAAAAAACAATTGTCATGCCTCGTGGGACAACAAGGTGGTCTGAGCATAGGAGAACCAACATCACAGTGTAGAGGAATTGCAAAGGTATCGATAGTGGTAGATTGAGAGGTAATTTTTCTCTTACTTGGGACTCTCTTAGCATACAAAGCAGAATCCAGAACTCATTACCACAACCCGGTCTCAACATTTGAGGGTACCTTGTATAGAAACAAGAAGAAAAGCTATTCGAAGGTCAACGAGCCCTGTGTCATCAACATCCTTCGTAAGAATTATGATGGCTCAGGTAGACCTAAAAAACTTACTTTCAAGGTTAAATGTCAAATTTTCCTCTTTTATAGGACAAGCATACGAAGACCCTGATGAACATGTTAGAAGATTTCTAGCCTTATGCAAAAGAAAAGGACTAATGGGAAGGGAAGATGCATTTTTAGTTCTTTTCCTAGCAACATTGGAAGGGTTAGGAGATAAATGGTTTAGTCAATTTGCTGATAATCATTTTACTACATGGGACTTAATGAAGGATGCTTTCAAGACAGAGTTCCAATAAGGGAATACAATAGAGAATATTATTGAAGAATTAGAGAACTTAAGATTAGGAACTAGGGAGACATTTCCAAAATTTGTCACTCGAGCAAAAGCACTCATGGCTAAACTACCAAACCCTCCTGAAGATTTCTTTATCAAGAAGTGGATGGCCAAACCACTTCCAATGTCAACACAATGCAAGATGAAGGAGTTGGTGCTCCCCACAACAACAATTGAGGAATTTATTTCTATATCAATAGAGATAGAGCAAATCAGAGACCAATATGGAACAATTTCTTCTAGTCTATCATATCATATGGAACATGAGGACCCAATGACATAGTTGAGGAAAGAACTTGAGAGTTTGAGAAACAAGCCCCATAAAGAAGAAGAACTGTAATAGCTCAATTGAGGCATGAAATTGAAGCTTTAAAGTTACAAAAAGAAGAAGAGGCCCATAGGAACTTTGCAAAAGGGGCATCAAAAATGGATTGTGATGCACCATGTGTAGCAAATAAGTCAATGTGGTAACTGATTGCTTAAGTGTGACTTCCCATATATGCACAAAAGTTGGCCATGAGGCCCATGAATGTCAGTCAAGAGGGCTACCTACATGGGCATATTGTGGACAAGGAGGAGCCCAACCACCAACTAATGTGATGGTTGATGCACCCACTCAAGGTAACACTTATAACCCTCGACCTCGGGATAACTTTGGAAATGGGCCTAGGAGGCCAATCATTTGTTTAAGATGTGGAGAATGTGGGGATTACCAAAGCAGGTTCCCTCTACGAGAAAATGCTCCGTCCCCCCTTGTAGAAGTTGACCATAGGCTAGGGATCATTGTACCAGTTGTGGTTCAAAGAACAAGTCATCTACAACTGGTCGTCACAAACAAATAATCTCTATAAACAAAGAAAAAGTTGTAGAATAAATTTGTATGCCATCACCATCTACTAGAGTAGTAAAGTTAGAAGAAATAGACTCTTTTTGTAATGCAAACAAGAAGCCAAGGGAAGGCTCAAATAGACATAATTCAAGAGTCACGTACTATTGGACTGAGCAAGGACAAAGAAGCACATGAGGATAGAACCAGTACATGTGAAGATACAAAACAAAAAGAAGAGTTCATAGGTACTAGTGATATCATTGGGCATGCATTCTACAAGGCTCATGGGGAGTTTGGATTGTTAAAAAGAGCCTATGCTTTTAAGGGATCTGAACCTTCAAGACTACTCAAATCAATTAAAAAGGAGGTGAATATTTTTGAGTATTTTAATAAATATGGATGCAAAATTCAGATCAAAGGTCTTGCAGATCATTGATGAGGCCTCCACAGCCACTTTATTGGCAAAGAATGCTACTATAAAATTAGGGGAAACCTTCCTCACAAATTATAAGGGCCCACATCTAACAATCACTACCACACGAGATCAGTTAGAAGGAGTTATTGTGGATGGTGGTTCTTGGCATTAACTTGATGCCGGAACATATGATGAAAAATCTTGGACTCCAACCTTAAAGATGTGCCAATGTTTGACCATAGCAACTCATGAGGCAATATGGTTAAAAGCATTCTATACAGATTTGGGACTTGTGAGTTCCAAACCTCACATATTTGGAGATAATGTAAGTTCCATGCATCTAGCAGCAAACCTTATTTTCCATGCAAGAACCAAACACATAGAGGTTCATCACCAATTCATCACAAAGAATCTCTCGGCAAAGGATATTGAATTTGTTTTTGTTCCAATTGAAAAGCAAGTAGCAGATATGATGACAAAGGCACTCGATGGAATAAATCTTTGTAGATTTAAATCAAAAGTAGTTATTGAACCTATTAGACAATGAAGACTCAAGCATACTTTAGCTTGAGGGAAGGATTTTGGAACATCAAGCTTACACTATGCTTAAGGTGAATTTTATCTACATCAAAAAGCTATTGTTTGGATTACATCAAAAAAGTGTCTGCTCGAGAGTTCTTTTAATTATGCTCATTTACTGTATTTTCTTAAAGGAGGTTTTATGGATAATTTACCAATGTAAGTCTTGGAGCTTTAAACATGCAGAAAGAGAAAAAGAGAGCTCAAATCCCACGAGTTTCAGGTGGTTGAGCATCAAAATCAATTAATCAATAAATCACATAAAAGTACATCAAATTCTTTTCCTAGATCCTCAGAAAGTGAACTGATTCTCTTTAGCAACCTATCTTGCCTTCATTTGAAGTCAAAATCCACTTTTAGATGTCATGGAGCATTTCAAGAGTTTATAAAAGGACTTTCAATCACTTTTTTAGTACATGGAAGCAACATATGTACACTTATGGCCATGATTGTCTTGCTCCTTCATTTCTCTACATCATCTTCTTCAACAATAGTAAATGTGTAGAGGTTGTGGCTCTCTCTACAAAGCTCCAAATTGTATGTATTAGCATTCATTAGAAAGGTACTAGTTTATAGTTTGTGTAAGAAATTTCAAAGCGCTTGGTTCATTAGAGTTGGAGAAATCATAGTTTTTCTAGCTTGACGTCTATCTCTATGCATGCTTGAAAAATAGGAGGTACCACTGTTGAGTGTCAAGCTCATTCTAGAAGCATATTTTTCTTATTATTTGTGCTCTTGGTCATTTATACACTCAATAGTATTCCTCCAAAAGTATGTTTTTTTATTGTAATCATGCTAGCTGTTATGAGCATTTAAAGTTGATTGTTTCATCCAAAGATAGTAAGTTTTTTGAGCTAGTCAATGCACAGACTTATCTGTTTTGTATTGACTCTTTATCCTTGATTCTCCAAATTACATAGTGGAATTTATTGATTTTAACTCATGAATATAATGTTTATTTGAGCCTCCATAAGCTCAAGGGTTGGTCCTCTGCTAGATGGTTGGACCAAACTTCGTGGATTCGCAACTCACTTTTCTACCTCCAACAGGCTTCTCCAAGTGCTTTCATGGTTGTAAGTAGTATATACATATTAGGGTATGTTGAAAATTATGGAACATGTGCAAGATCCAATTGTGAGGCTTGGTACATAATTAGCTCTCATTTATTACCTCTTCATGATTTATGTATTTCATGTAAGCCCAAAATGAAGCTAGACCCTAAAAATATAAAGGGTACACTCATAACCTTAAAGTAGAGTGTTGGATTAAAAAGGGAAAATGTATTTATGGTTTGGATAAAAGCCAAAATATGAATAGAGAGATGGAATACTCAAAAAAGTCATGAATGTATCCACATGGAGTGATATGGAGCTCCAAAATTCACCGAAGCAAATGGAAGGACAAAGGACATGGAGTGAATGGTCAAGAGGTGAGAGAAGATGCAAGCATAGGTGAAAAGTCCTATGCCCATACCTCTACATATAGAGGTCATTTGAACGTGGAAATGTGTGGAAATGAGAAGGAGATGGTTTAGAAGCATATGCTGGTCATTCTCTCACCAATGGATATCAGAAGGTACCTCATTTGGATGCTACAAGGCACAAAGGTATTCTAGCTGCATACCTTTTTTGTACACAACCAGCTTGTGAAGGTCATATCTCTCTATGTACTTATCCATTTAGATCATATGATATCTTTTTGGAATGCTTATCTCTCATACGTCTGTATCTCAAATATCTATGTCAGATGAGTCTCCAGTAGTGAGTGGGAACGTCTGCTTAACCTGAGATGATAGGTAGTCTAATTTTGTGCACTCGGTTACCTAGCCAAGTGAACTCCAAATCGAGTGTTTCTTAGCTTGTTCAAAAGATAAGAGAGCCTATTATGTGTGGACCAATGTTTAGAGCCACTAGATTTATGAGGTGTGATAGAATCAAGTTTTAGTAAGCATGTGTCTTACAACACAAATTCTAGAAGAGATTCTCTAACTTCTGATGCGTGTATCAGAGTGTATTGGAGTGAAATTTCTCCACAGGGTATTTATATTACTCAAAGAAAATAAATCAAAGATATCATTGCTAAGTTGAAGATGGATAACTTGAATATTTAAGGTACACCCATGGAAATGAATCTAAAGCTAGGTGCTCATGAAGGAGAGCATATTGAAGGCATAACTAGCTATTAAAGTTTAGTGGGTAGTTTGAAGTATGCCATGCTGACTAGAGTGGACATTTTATATAGTGTGAGTGTCTTAAGTTATTCAATTTATGAAAACTCCTAGGGGACCTCACATGGAGGAATCTAGGGGAATACTCAAATATGTGAAGGGAACCATCAATGAAGATCTCTATTATTCATGTACATTTGGTATAGATATGAAACACTTCTCTAATGTTATTTGGGCAAGTTCTAAAGATGAGAGAAGAAGTACGTTAGGGTATTTCACCTTTGAAAGTACAAAACATATCTCATGATCTTTAAAGAAGAAACCTACTGTTGCACTCTCATGAACTGAAGCTGAATATAGCGGATTGGCTAATGCAAATCAGGAAGCAATCTGGATCAAGATATGGTGTTCTGATTTAGGTCTCAAGTATTCTACTCCTCACATTATTGGGGACAATATCACTTCAATCTTGAAGCTATCCCAATCTATCATGCTAGGTCCAAGCATATAGAAGCTCACAATCACTAAGTCAGAGAAAAGATCAGAAGTAAAGAGATTGAGTTGTCATATGTATGTACTCACCAACAATGTGTAGATATGATGACCAATGAATTAGATGGAGTAAAGTAAAACATGTTCAAATCTATGATTGGAATACAAAAGGTATTGAATAAGCCTAAGTTCTTGACAAATCCACATTGGACTTCTCATGATTCAAAAAGATTAAATGTACATCTCTTTTTTCATATGATTTGAAGACTTCAAATGTTAAAACCTTATTTTTTTACCACAAAAGGATCCTTTCATTAGTTAATAAAGAGGAACTATAGTGATACAATCCATAAAGCAAATATAAGGTGCAGAGATCACCCCAATGTTCCATCAAAAGAACTACCATGAATCTAGGTCATAAAAGAGGAAATGTGGGGGGTGCCAAGTAGGTGGCTAGTAGCTCCAATGGATCACATCAATCTAGCTAAAGGAAGATGAGATACCTATAAGGCCTAGCATGAGAGTCACCCTAAAGACAATCGAGCTACCCCCAGAAAGTATGAATCAGCTACAACCAAAAGTCCTGAATAGTCTCAGTCAAGGAATCCATGTAGCACTCCAAGGTACATCAACATCATGCTCTCGAGATAAACCACATGGTGAAGCTTTTGATTAGTTCCTAGTAGGGGTGGTCCCTACCACTCCATGGAGGAGTGTGGAGATCTTGAGTGGTGCAACCCCCTAAGCTTGAACCAAGAGGACAACATTGCTATCCTCATGCTCATTGTAGATGGTAGGGCAAGTAAGAGAGCCCCAAGCAACCACACCCCAAGTGATGGTCTGAGATCTCTCATGCCAAGTAAGGACCCACAAGACCTACCACCAAATCTAATGAGCCAAATCATGGTCCCAAAGGCAATGCCATTGATACTCTATGTGAAATCCACAACTTGTGCAATCTAGAGGCTTGCCTTCATAGCTCAACCAAGTGTCGATAGCAATGCCCAAACAAAACACGATGCCCGAACACAATGAATGAACAAAAGGCAATGCCTCTCCAAGAGACCAATCTAAATATGTAGCCCCTAAAAGAGGGAACAAGAAAGAAATGCCCCACTCTAAGGCCATGTCACTATAGGAAGGAAGGGCCACTGCATGGGCCCGAACAGGTGTCTCACAAAGATCCTCTTGTCTACCAAAGAACCATGTGAACTCATAGCCAAACGTCTCCCCCATAAATGCAAATCAAAGCTCAAAAACGTTAGAGGCATAATAGTCAAAGGTGACGTATCCAATGAGAAAGGGGGCATGATCAAGATTGACCCTCATGGACCACCTAGCTCACAAGAAGTCACTCTCAAGGGATCACCACCGATCAAGAGGAGAAGTATCCAATTACCTTGGGGGTCTCCAAGAAGAGGAGGACATAGACCATGAGATCGATGTAGTGGGAATAAAGGATGATGTCCCAAAAGATGGCACCATAGAGGTTGGAATAATAGAGAGGGATCCTTTCTCCAACCCAATGCCATGGTCCATGGGATAGTCCTCCTGAAGTACATTAAATCTATTCCACATAGGAACAAACCCCTCCTGAGTTATCGAGCAGGACCACCATTTGAAATACTATCAGTGACCATGGTCTTGCCAACCTATACTCGAGGAAGAGGGGATGCCTGTGACACTGTGGGCATTAGAGTGCTGATGAAACCGACCCTCCTCCTAAGATGGAGAGCCAGAGGAAGTCAAGGATGAGGAGGAGGGACGAATCACTTGCTCCAATGGATGTGAGGCCTCCTTCGCAGGCAGAAGTTTGATCTATCATCAGGTCCTCGAAGGGAAAGCCTTCGTAAAATGGCCAACCTTATGAAAAGAAAAACATTCATTTAGGAGGATAGAGTACTTGAGTCTCTAATTTAGCCACTCACTTGAGAGAAGAAGAAGCTCAATCTCTAAAGGCAGCTTTGCAAGATCATAATGAAAATCCAAACCGAAGGCAAACCTGAGGCCTTGGCAACCACAAAGGTTCTAGTCCTTGGAACCTCCATGAAGGTGCCTAAGGACCCACCAATCTCGGGCAACAAGGGTAAACAGTCACAGGTGAGGACAAGGAAGCATGCCATCATAGGAAACTTGCATGCTTCCCTAGGTATGAAGGCCAAAGAAGAGGTTGTTGAAGGATCAAAACCATGGGTCCAAGGGCAAATGTGGGCCTGGTGATCCCATCTTGAAATTAGGGACAAGGTGATCATCTTGGCACTGGCATCCGATGAATGAAGCTCAACTTGATAAAAGCTACAACTTAGGAACTGGATATCCACAAGCTTTCCCACCTCAGCAAGCAAGCTACTGTAGAGAAGATCTCTAAGCTTGCCGTAGGTGGGGCAAAATCCTATGATTTTGAAAATGATTGATGATGCTTGCAGACATTCTACTTCTAAAACCAAACTCACTCTCCCTTCATCGATAAGGCTGAGTCCAATGGGCAATAGAGAAAAAGGGTGCAAGGGGGCTTCAAGTGAGTCCCTCTAAGGAGCAGTCTCCATTTCCATACGTGTCTTCTGTCGCTAAAACAAAGGTGGGGTAAGGAGTACGAGGGCATGTGAAGAAATTAGAGTGCAGTTCAGGTGATTAACCTTTCACGTAGTATTGCCAAAGGTCTGAAAGTTGCACAAGAGTTGTGGACAAGGAAGCCACCATATTAAGTTTTTGGGTGTGAAGCATATGTTCATATACCCAATTATCTTAGACAAAATTTGGACCATACATCAAAGAAATGAATTTTTTTTGGGTATGGTCGAGAGGGACAATTTGGATATCACTTATGAGATCTTGAAGCACGGTGAGTGATCAAAAGTAGTGATGTCATTTTCAATGAGTTTAAGATGCATATCCACCCATTAAGGAGGTTGAAATGAGAAGAGTGGTGTTTGAGGATACTAGTCCTCCGGTTAGCATGCATAAAAATGTTGCACATAGGGACGTTCAAGAGAATGTCTATTCATATCAGTCTGCACATGTTCATGTTCAACAACCATTGAGATTTCTGCACGTGTCTCACATCCACCTGATAGATATATTCAAGGTTTAGAACTTTTTATGCTAATAGACACCGGTGAGCCTTCTTGCTACAAAGAGGCTATGCAAATAGAGGATCATGTCAAGTGGGAGCATGCCATGAAGAGTGAGTTGGATTCTATTCACAAGAATTTTAATCAACAAAATGGTGTTGATTTCAAGGCTCAAGTGGTCAATGAGACACAATTGTCTGCTTCTTCCTCTTTTATTTGCTATTGCCATTGATGGCCTCAGTTCCTTTCTTGTTAGCAAGGTTCATTCAAGACGTATTAGAGGTCTGTTTCTTTTCTCCAAGACAAGACCAAATGGGCTTAATCATGTTTTGTGATGAGACCAAAATGTTCATTCTAAATGAAGATGGATGTGTCTCCAAATTTTGGCTCTATATGGGTATGTTTAGCTATACCTCTCGCTCCACAATTAGCCATGCCAAGGTTACTTTTAAAGCTATTTGTCAACCACTGCCACATTCTCTCTTAGATCAATGTTGCGAAGGGCTTGTCTCGAGTCAACTCTTCATAGTACTTGGAGCTTCATTAGGCTTTGAGGTCTCAATGGGACAAAGATGGGGTTGGATCCTCAACAAGCTTGACTCCAAGCTTGAGTACTGAAAGGAAATGCATTTTAATGTTGCAGAGAGAGCAATGGTGATCAACATTTTCCTCATTTTTTGGAATATGTATATCCTATTGTCGTGAAGGGCTCAGTTGGGTGGATCAGGCCAACCGCTAGTGTTCTAATGACGGCACATGTAGGGTGCTTCAAGCAAGCTTAGGTGGTGGAATGGAAATGCAAAGAGAATATAAAAACTCAAAACAATTGATTAGATCATGTACACAATTCATCGTCATATGAGAGAAAAGATGATTCCATGGAAACAAGAGAAAGCTTGACTCATAATAAGTGTATATACAATTCTAAATGAAAATAATGAAAAAGATACAAGTTATCGATTCATAATTGATGTTGTCTAATAATAATCTTCAAAATCCTCCTCCAAGGATGTGTGTATAGCCTCCTCCAAGCATGAGTCTAGAGCCTCCTCCAAGCATGAGAGAAGAATTACCACCAAGATGAGAGATAGTCACCCTCCATCAAGTAGATGTAGAACTAGCACATCCAAGTCCTCCAAGTCCTCCAAATGTCCAATGGTAGAGATCCTACTTGTTGAACTTCCTTGAGATGATTGAAAAGATCTTGAGAAGATTATCTTAATAATGAGACTGACTTTCATTATATAGCTTGAAAGCTATGTGAAAAACACCCTTCATAAAAAACATTCGCCATGCATAGGAGGAAAAGCACTAATCACCACAAAAAAGCACACTTGCCAATCATAAAAGCATGCCTAAAACACTACGATCGTCGTCTGTCGATCTGAAAATAGCTTTTCGATTGTTTTATAGAAAAAGCATTACTCCAGCATTGCCCGTACCCAGATTCAAATCGTTGTCTCATCTATTAGAGGCACTCGGGCTAACCAAGGTGCCCACACGGTTATGTTATACATGTATGCTAAATATACAAACATAACAATTTTCTTGTTTGAAAGTTTGGATTTTAGAGGAGCATTTTGGAACCAAATGGTATAATGTTATATATCATTGGAAAGCTCTCGACGAGTACTCTCGAATGCCTTGATAATATTTTTGCTCATTTTTGACCAAATTTTAACTATTTGTATCCTTGATTTTGACCATAGTTGACTTTCTCTACGGCACTAGTCTCAAAGTCTTTAGTTCAAAGTTCTTCATCTCTATCAATCTCAATGTTTCCACAAGATAATCTATTCTTCAAGTTCCAAAATCTTCTTAATGGTCAACAGCTTCAATATACTTTTCACAAGGTTCTTACTTTTTTCATCCAAGTACTACTTGGAAGGATAGAAACATCCTGAATAATCATAATCATCTTTAAAAGAAATATTGCTCATAGTCTCTTCATGATAAATTTTATTTCTTATTTTCAAAATATAGAGAGAGGATCTCTCCGACATCGGCTTGTTGGAGACCATTAAACTCAGATTTGAGTAATATGAAAATGATTTGTAGGAAGTTCCTGAAAGAAAATTCATATTCACTGATGCATAAAAACCATGGTATTATGATATTACAACGAGATGAGCTTTTTAGATACTTTATCATCTTTCACTTGTGCAAAAGGATATTGAACGAATGATCTGATTATTATAAAAGTTTTTATAAAAAGACTTTTGATCGAAAAATCAAAATAATGACTTCTGACTTGAAAAGATGCATTTTTTGTGCATAATTAAACAGTATTTTCTTACTGTTACTCTTTATACATTTTACTTCATTTTAGATTTAGCTAATTCTTATAGACAATACTGTATCTCTAGTGAATTTTGTTTTTGAGACTTTCAAAATACTCTCAAATTTCCTATGTATGTAATCTTCACATGTATTAGTTCAGGCTTAGTACATTTTCATGACTTTTTACTAGCTCCTGGTAAATTCGTAGAAACTAATGGGAAGGGTCAATCGAGACAATAAATCGCAAAATGGGAATTCGAAATGTAGAAAACGTTTGATTAAAAAATATCAACATCAGTTTTTGAAAGCATAATGAAAGAATTGATGAGAATATGAGCATATAACTTAGAATGGATTGAGAAACGTGAAGAGTATGAAAACCGAAAAGTGAATATACATAAAAATCAATTTTCAAAAGGAAAATCCTATAAAAGCATGAGCATTGCAGTGTATATGTTTCACATTTATAATCTTGTCAAAAATTTAAATTGGTATCCGTTTTAAAGAAAAATTAAGGAACCTTAGGGGCATCTACTATATACAATGAGAATGCATTTGAAACTTTACATCATAACCATTACCAATTGAACTTAAAGAAATTCTACCATTGCCTATGAACCTTCTAATAATCATGAGACAATCACAATTCACAAGGATCCCCATTTGTGGCAAGTATGGCCACTATGCAAGAGACTACTATCAAAGGGAAAAGACAAATTCAATCTATAAAGGTCAAGGTAATTATGCATCTACTTCAAATGAAAATGAAAGTATGCTAGTCATGATGGAGATGAGTGACTATGAGACACAAGGATCAAATACTTGGTACTTTGATAGTGGGTATAGTAACCACATGAGTTGCAACAAGGATTTCTTCTCAAACATGCAAGTGCCATCAACCAAACGACATGTAGAAACAAATTTAAGTGAAGTATCATGTAGGCTAAAACAACCTGCACCTGGTATCACGAGTGCAATATCGAGAGTTTAGAGAGAGATTTTGCATCTATAGGCACATAGAGGTGAGAAGGAGAATATAAGGAACATATCTACAAACATTTTTGAATTTGGAAATCTAAAAGTCCAAGTATCATGATCGATTAAGTCATGTATCGCAATACTAGAATTCCTCTATGTTGTGATACTTGGCAGGTATCATGTATCTCCGATACCTTAATCTATAAAGATTCTAATAGTTCTACTAATCATACCTCCAGAACCTCCACTGAGATAGATGAGATAGCTGAGCAAGTTGCCAAGAAGCTGGGAGTTCAAAATACACAAACACCAAGGGTCACCTCATTGAAGCGATGTTACAATTGTGGAGGAGACCACATGGCTAATGTTTGCCCGATGATGGCTCAACCCCAAGGAAACTTGAATGCTCCATATTGCACTATTGAGAAGAAATACACAAACCACACGGCTCAAGATTATCCATACAATAGATGGGTTGTAAGACAAACTTATCAGCAACTTTACCAATAGGGTAGGTACGAGAATCAATACCAAGAGCCATATAATAGGCCACAACAGTAATATCAGGCATCATATAGGCCACAACCAGTCCTAGGAAACCAATCGCAAACTCTTACCAATGTGATCGCAGTTAAGTATGTAGTGGCAGAGGAAAACTCTAATAGAGCATTGGTGCCAATAAACCCATTGGTCTCAAAAAATGACTCTCATGCTCATAGGTTTGACTACTCCCCCGAAGATAGTCCACAAGCTTATTACAGAGAGTCATCTGAGCATAGTGAGAATTATTCGTATCCATCTGAGACACCACCTATGGAACAAAATTGTGAGCCAGAATACTCCAATTTCATGTATACGAATCCTAGCCCCAAGCCCCAATTTAGACAAGTAAGACCCACCAACTCTGGGACAAGGAAAAAAACATCACAATACAAGGCGTTTTGTCTTGAGTGTAGCAAGGAACATCTTCCGAGAGATTATCCAAGGAAACCCTCTTGTGTGCCCAAGGCTACACCCATTAATGTGGTAGGCTTAGTGCTGGATTTGAGTTCAAGTAGCAATAATGTGGCTCCCATACCGGCAATTTATAAGGCAGAAGCCTTAAAACAGGATAAACCAGATGAACAATTAGATTCAAGTGAATCACAAGAGCCTAGTAAGAGGAAAATAAGAACACGGAAGGATACCTGAGAGAAGGCCAATCATAAGTGGAATAAAATGTTATGCGAATTAGAAGAAAGTGCTAAAGATGCAAAAGTAAAAATAGAAGATATTGCCTCTCAAAACCCCTCGCATGCTGAAACTTCATCCAAACCACCTCATCCCATCCCACCACTCACTATAAATAGACCACAACCATGGTCTATTCTTGCAGATCCAACCCTAGAAGGCTTGGACATGATGTTCAAGGCCTACGAGGCTCAACTTCAAGAAGGGCTAACAACTGCAAACCTAGACAAGAACTACCTTAGAGCAGATTTGGAGATTGAGCAGACAAAAATGTGCATGAAAGAGGCAGAACTAGCTCAAGCTATGTTCGAGGCCAATGAGTTGCTCAATCAAAAAAATTCTATCAAACTAGATTTGCATTTCCAAGGCTTATTAGAAAGATTAGAGCAGTTGGTAAACAAGCCGCATGTTTATTTACCACTACAAGCTCAACCAGCTGCTAAAAGGAAAAGCTCACCACCAACAAAAGCTTATGTTCCTGATTCCATAAATGATGGAATACCTCTTTCAATTCAACAGTACTATCAAGAGTTCTTGTGGGAAATACAAGAAGAGAAATGGGCCAATGAGAAGGGTAATCCCCTCCTATTCCTCAAATTGATGATCTTCTTGATCAATTTCCCCAAGACATTCCATCTATTTAGGGAGATCAAGCAAAGCAACAACAAGATGAAAGATTAGATTTTGAATATAATCTTTTACAAGAGTTGTCTCAATTCACAGGCCCTTGGGAATCTGAGTCTCTTCAGATAATAGCTCCCCCAATATTGGTAAGAAATGAAGACTTAGTGGTTCCAAGAAACATTGAAGTCCTGAAGAACACTAAGGTTCAATGTCATCTCACTTTAGAAGAGCTACTCAAAGTAAAACCTGAGCTATGGAATCACATGGCAAATCAAGTTCCACAACTTGATTCCAAGATCTGAAAAGCAAGCTCTAAGCAAAATGCTATGTAGATACCTTTAGACAAAATAGGGGACATGAGTGAAGGTGAAGAAGGTAATACTTATGTTCCAATCACCTACCAAGGTTAGACAACCAAAGTTATCTTAGATTCAGGCGCTGATGTTGCAATTGCAACCACCTCTTTGTGGAAGGAATGGGTCAAACCTACATTAAGACCAACTACAATGAAGCTTCAAATGGCTAATGGACATGTTGAAAGACCTCTACGATTTCTAGAAGGGATAACTCTAATGATTTGTGGTGTAGAGTCTGAACACACCTTTGCTATATGACTTTGGTAAAAATAACATCTATGAGATGATCCTAGGAAGACCCTTCCTATGACAACTACAGATTGTACAAGATTGGGGAACAACTCCTTGTACTTGCCACATTTAGGTGTCACTACCAAGGTCAATTTAAAGGATTACACCTTCAGAGATGTACCACCCCTACAGTGGAATCGTATCCACAAAGTGCAAGAAGATTTAATCTCTCTGCATTCTGATTGTTCACCTCAACCATCTTGGATGCATGAAGATACTCACTTGTGGATGTGCGAGGTCACAAAGGAAGACGAAAGACGCCTAAAAGGGAGAGAAGAAGGAACTTCTCAAGGAGATAGACCGATTAGAGACCCAGCCTACACATCGATGAGGTCTTCAGATGCAGATTTTGAGCCTCATGGTTGGACATAAATCTTAGCCACCATGGACATTGTTGTCACTGAAGAACAATAAACACCTCATTGTGATGAGGAGGAGTATGATATCTCTGTATTCATGTGTAAGCGCTTGCTAGAAGAATGTAACCCTAGTGATGTCCTAGAAGAAGAAGAAGATGATGACGATCTAGAGTCCATTGTGATGGATAGTTGCTTCAACTCAGAGAGGCACTATCTAGAAGATGTAGGAGTATTAAATAAAAAAGAAGAAGAACCTCTCACAAGCATTAAAATGGTAAATTCAAAGGAAGGAAGTGAAGGTAGTCAAACGAATATGAAAAGAAAAGCAGTGAAACAGGAATAGGAGGAATCATTGTTTGAGGTAACAAAAAATTTCAAGAAATATGAAGTTGAAGATCGGAAAATTTTGGTATGAATGCCTAAAAGAGAGGCTATTAGAGGAAAAGTGTATGATAATAAAGAAAAAACCAAAAAAATTGTGGTAACCATTGAAGGGGACAAAGAGCGATGTACATACATAGGAGAAGACCTAAGTGGAGAAGAAGAAGTAGAGCTTGTAGTTGTATTAAGGGAATATAGAGACGTGCTTACATGGACCTATAGAGGCCTCAAGGTGGTGGATCGCGCAAAATTTTCACAAAGAATCCCCATGATAGTTGATTCCAAAGCCAACAAATAGAAGCCCTACACATACAATGACACTTATGCACCTAAAATAAAAGATGAGATTGATAGACTGATAGAAGGCGGATTTATTTATGAGATTGAGCATATTGAATGGGTTTCCGCCATTGTCGTGGTGCCCAAGAAGAATGGGAATCTGCTATTGTGTAATAACCTAAAAACATTAATGCCACTATGATTAAAGATAGTTATCCACTTCTAATCACTAAACATTTATTGGAGAGGCAAGGATGTTTATAGATTCCTTGATGGGATTTTAGGCTATAACCAAGTAGCCATTTCCCCCAAAGATCAACACAAAATGGCCTTTGCCATAGAGTGGGGAATCTTTGCATTTCATGTGATGCCATTTGGGCTCACTAATGCACCTGTAACATTCTAGAGGCTCATGTGTCATGTCTTCAAAGAGTTCTTACGAAAGAGCTTAGAAGGATATGTGGATGATTTATGTGCTCATTCCGAAGAGAGAAGATACCACATCCCTTAGCTCAGAACAATCGTGAACAAGTGCAGAGAATATCAAGTTTGTCTAAACCCAAAAAAAGAAGTTTAGACACTATCTATTGGCCAACAAGTTCAAGTTTTTCACTGATCATCAACCTTTGTTATATTTGGTCAATAAACTTTGCAATATAGGATGCTTAGTAAGATGGTTTCTTTTACTAATGGAATATGACTTTGAAGTTGTTGTTAGGAAAGGTAGGACCCACCTTAGGGCGGATCACCTTTCTCACATGACTTCACGAGAGTCACTACAAGGAGTGTCTAATGAACTCTATGACGCTTATCTGTTCAATTTAGAAGTTGTTCCTAAATGGGCAAATAATTTGGTACCTATCCTAACCTTTGGACCCACAAATAAGAACGTAAAAACAAGCAGAGAAATTGTAAAATCACAAAAATATCAAATATTGGCACGAAGTATGTATAAATAGGATATAGAGGGTGTATTATCTTGTTGTGTCGAGGATGATGAACACTGTAGTTGGTTGCAACCAGCTCATGAAGGACTGCTCGAAAATCAATATTCAAATCAACAAACATTGCAGAATCTAAAACGTTTAGGAGTGTATTGGCCTACTATGGACAAAAAATTACATGAGTGGATTAAGAATTGTTGAATGTGCCAAATGAGACCCCCGGTGGAGTATGCTACCCTTTATCACGTGTCCTTGATTTGAGATTAGAGTGCTTCATTGGTAGAATTTATAAGATCAGGAACACTTCCCAATGATGCTAGTCTAGTAAGAAAATGAAGCATGGAGCAAGAGGCTAAGGACTCTGCCTTAGTAGGAGACAACCTATACTAAAGAGACAAAGATGGCTACTTAAGACTGTGCATTCATGAATCAGTCTATTTGAAAGTCTTAGAAACTGCACACAGTGTTATTGTAGGTGGAGAGTTTGGATCTGATCGAGTAATCAAGACTATTCTATTCTCAAGAGTTTGGTGGCCCACTCTTCATATGGATGCACATACCTATGTGAAGAAATGTGACACATGTCAACGTGCACAATATCCAATCAGAAAAGATGAGATGCCTTTGAGACCCATGATGCGAGGACATGCATTCTCCAAGTGGGGTATAGACTTTGTAGATCCTATTAGCCCCCCAACTAGAAACTCACATGCTGAGTACATAATTTTATCCACAGATTACCTTACAAAGTGGGTAGAAGTCAAAGCCACGACAATGAATGATGCTCAAATGATAGCTAAGTACTTATTCGAGAGTGTGTTCACCTAGTACGGAGTACCAATGGAACTCGTAAGTGATAGAGGCACATACTTCTTGAATGAATTCATTGAAAATCTTCTATAAGAATTCTTGGTGATACATAAGAAGTCTACCCCCTATCATCCACAAGCTAATGGACAAGCAGAGATCACAAATAAGCTCTTATGTAATGTACGTTTGGAAAGATGGATGGACACTCCAAGAAAAGAGTAGGTACTGCTAAGTCCTGCTTTGTACGAGCCCCTTCTAGCTTCAGAGTTGCGTTAGGCCCTCTTAGCTTTCCAATGACACTAAATAAGTGCCTATGTACTTTGGAAATGATGTGAGAAATGATTGAATCAAAACAGATTATTTCCAAGTTGAAGGATTAATCGAAACCTTCTATTTTTGTTCACACACCTACTGCTTGTTATGGTCAGTGCTTCCAGTACAGTAGAAATTAGAAAAATTCCTCTTAGAGGTATCAAATCAGCTTAATGCGCTAATTATTCCATGTGGAATCACTTAAAATGATGCACTATATATAGAGCAATCAATTTAGCACTTGAATCATTATCCCCGATTTTTTAGGACCTTTGTTGAGTTTAACTAGTAAGTGGTTCGATGCACTTTTCTCCAAATTGGCTAAATATATTGTCTTCAACACTTGTGAGGATGTAGAGAGCTTGGAGCTGATTCCAACAAGCTATAGAACATTAAAAATTGTAACGAAATGACTGAGATATGAGTAGTACAAGTTGACTATTATGAGTGACTATGACGGAGAGACCATAGATGAGAATTATAGATATTTTGTATTAGAACACAATGTTGTAGAAGATCATAAGCATGATAAACAATGCCTAATCACTGTGAGTAGTATAGGCTATGATGTATGCCTTACTCTCTTACAATGTGATCAAGGAGAACTCAGGTATGGAGTCACTTATCTCGCGCGTTTTCTAGACATCTTCTATAGATGTGAGATTTGAATTTGAATTTGAATCCTCCATTGGCTCTCACTAAAAATCAGTCCTCCAATCTAGGAAATATTCCCTCAAGTGGAGTCATGACTTTTCCAACTAATAAATCCACAAGTTTGGTGATGATTACAAATATCCTTTTCAAGTAAAAATGACTTTTACAAATGGTAAAATTTAAAGACTTCCTAGCAATGGTTTCCATGGAGCTCCAATTGTACATAAGCTCTAGCCAAATGTGTAGGCTTGTTATTTGCACCAAGAGCTCCCCCTTAAGCCAAACATTTTGGCTTGGTCTTCTTCTTCAATCTTCTTGAATGTCCTGCAATCCAATCATAGACTTAAACCTACAAAGTTTTGTACCATCTAATGCTTTACTCAATAAATCTGCACATTGCATATTAGTTGATACATAAGCCAACTGAATTTCCTTGTTCAATAGCTTCTCTCTCACATAATGATAGTGGACCTCTATATGCTTGGTCCTAGCATGATAAATAGGATTTTCTACAAGATGTAGTGAGCTTGTATTATCTCCAAAAATCATTGGAGATGTAGTATGCAAGCCCAAATCTGTATATAACAATTTGATCCATATGGCCTCTTGAGTAGCATTGGCCAATCCTCTATATTCTACCTCTGTAGAAGATAAAGCAACATTAGGTTGCTTCTTTGAAGACCATGATATAGGTTTATCACGTGCAAAGGATAGGTATCCTGAGGTACTTCTTCTATCATCTTTGGAACGTGCCCAATCTGTGTCTAAATATATCTTGATGTCCAAGTCTGAAGTATAAGGAAAATAAAACCCTTGATTTTGAGTGCCTTTAAGGTACTTCAAAATCCATTTTCCAGCTTCCAAATGAGGTGCTCTAGGTTTGTGCATAAACTGACTTAAAACACTTACTCCATAAGCAATATCAATCCTTGTCAATGTAGCATAGTTCAAGCTTCCCACTATGCTTTGGTAACCTGCAATATTCTCAAGCACATCACCTTCATGAGCACTTAACTTCTAATTAACCTCCAACTAACTCAAGTCCAAGAAAATATTTTATTGATCCAATATCACTAATTTTGAACTCTTGCATCATCTGATTCTTGATCTGCTTGATGCCATTAGCATCATTACCTATGAGTATGATATCATCAACATATACACATAGGTATATTACCTCTGAATTTCTCCTCTTAGTAAATAGAGAAGTATCTGCTTTACTCATTATGAATCCTTTATCGTGAAGGTATGTAGTCAACCTCTGGTTCCATGCCCTAGGTGCGTGCTTCAATCCATAAAGAGCTTTTTTTCAATTTACATACATATGTTACCTTGTTTGGGTCCTCATAGCCAGGAGGTTGAGACATGTACACCTCCTGTGAGATCCAGCCATTTAGAAATGCATTTTTTACATCCAATTGATACATGTTCCAATTGCTTGATGCACCCACACTTGCCAATACCTTGATGGTTGGAATTTTTGCCACAGGTGAGAAGATTTCTTCATAATCAACTCCTTGGGTTTGTGCAAAACCCTTAGCCACAATTCTAGCTTTGTACCTGCTTATTGATCCATTAGAGTTCCTCTTAATCTTATAGATCCATCTAGAACCTATTACCTTCATAGACTCCTTCTTTGGTACTAGTTCCCAAGTATCACTGTCCTTGAGTGCTTCAATTTCATCATCCATAGCTTCTTTCCATTCTCCCTTGGGCTTTGCCTCTTCATATGATGATGGCTCTTCAAATAAAAAGTCTTTTGCAAGATAAATAGAGTGCTTAGTAACTAGGGAAGTGTCATATCCATATCTATTTGGCTTCTTGCTCTCCCTTTGTGATCTTCTGATTGCTTGGTTGGATGATTCAGGTATATCCTCCAACTTCTTCATCTTGACTTTGCCTTTGGACTTGCATGCATTGAACTCTTCTAGGTTGATGATGTCCTCATCCTCTGAGTTGATGTCTCCATTCTGAGTAGGCTCCTCCTTAGTGAGGCTTGGAAAATCCTCTTCCAATTCATAAGGTAGCTTTACTTTCCTGCATTCACTATCAAACCAAGAGTCATTCTCATCAAAGGAAACATCTCTACTGATCATGAATCCTTTGTTTGAAGGATTGTAGAACCTATATCCTTTCTGATTCAAGTCATACCCTATGAAGATGCACTTCTCTGCCTTAGGGTCTAGCTTACCTCTTATTTGAGAAGGGATATGCACATAAGCAACACATCCAAAGATCTTGCAATGATCAAGTGAACGTCTTCTACCATGCCATGCTTCATATGGGGTCATCCCATCAAGAGATATGGATGGCAACTTGTTTACAAGATAAGTGGTAGTAGATACACTCTCTGCCCACAAGTAATTAGGTAGTTTTTTCCCATTTAACATTCACCTAGCTGTTTCAACAATTAATCTATTTCCCCTCTCTGCCACCCCATTTTTCTCAGGGGTATACCTTGTTGTAACTTCTCTCTTGATTCCTCTCTCCTGCAAGAATGCATCAAACTCATTTGAGAAGTACTCACCTCCTCCATCTGACCTTAGTTTTTGTAGGTTTCTTCGTATTTGGTTCTCAACAAGTGCAAGATATTTTCTAAAAGCAATTGAATACTTCATCTTTGTGCTTCATAAAGTATAAGACAGTCCACCAACTAAAATCATCAATGAAAGATACATAATACCTTGATCCAAAAATTGAGGGATCCTTACTTGGTCCCCATACATCTATATGGACAAGCTCTAGGTAGTCCTCATGCATATAGCCTTTCCTTGAGAAGGGTAACCTGTGAGATTTTCCAAACTGATAACCACCACATTTATAGATAATGCGTTGCTTGGATACATTAGGTATCCCAAGCACACATTGATCTCTACATATCTGGTTTAAGGTTCTTTCACCAACATGCCCTAATCTCTTATGCCAAATTTCAAGCTCTGATAGTGTTTGATCTTTGTAACTATAAAGTGCAATGTTCCTTGTATCTTCAAGTTCAAAAGTGAATAATCTACCTGTCGTTTCTTCTTTGGAAATTCTCTTGAATCCATGTTGGGGATCCTCCACAAATGCTCCATATTGGTTGAATCTAACCTGCAAACCCTTTTCCAGAGTCTGTCCAACATGCATCAAATTATTGGTAATTGAAGGTACATATAGAACCCTACTAAAGAGATTCTTGTTTCCATCAGAGGTCTTAACATTTCCTACTTTAATCAATGAGTGCTTGGTGTCATCACCTATTTGTACCTGATGCTTACCGTTTGGTTCCTCAAGGTCCCCTTCTATTGAATTTGTACTAACATGACTAGATTTCCTTTTTGTATGTAGGCTTAGCTTACTTGTCGTGATCCCTATGCCCTTGGGTGGTTAAGATGTAATTTAGTCATGGTTGCCCTTATGGAGAAGTATATTATTTTTTGTGATTAGCTAGCCCAAGACCTAAAGCTATTGGTAATGGGAAGTTGGGGCCCAAACAATCAAGTGCTCGTCTGTCATGTTTAGGTGCAAATAAATTCTTAGAAGATCTCAATCCTATGGAACATTTTGGACAATATCCATTACTTAGTCTACCAATTTGATTACCCTCATTTTCAAGAAACTAATCATGGATCTTCTAGCCTTATAATACAGGAATGTGGAAAAACCTTATGAAGACACTATCTACTTTTAGATGGTTTCTCAAGTTATCACCTATAGAATTGAAACCTCCCAACTGCCCTTTTAGATCAAGCTTTCACACCTATCCTTCTACGTGTATTACCTTATTCATCAAGTCATTCAATTAATAGGGCTGCCTTTAGCCACCATAGCTTACATTAGTGAAGAAATTTATGATTACATACTCTACATTTGTAACATGCAATGACATCCTCAAGTACAAGTGGAAGTTGAGCTCATAACTACTAAAAAGGGAAATGATCAGTTTACATCAGAATGAAACTAATTTGGAGCAACATTTTAAGTTAAAGATTCTTCACAAACCCTATTTTCCTTGTAGCATCCAATTTTATAAGATAAAAGAGTGGACACTCAAGAAAAATGCACCAAAAGGAATACATTGAAAGAACACTCCAACACAACGAATAACCTCCCAATGTAACATTAAGCAAGTGAGACAACCCATGATATCGAGGCTTTCACCCTCATGGAAAGTAAGAAAACAAGAAGAATTAAGAGTATCAAAGTGGTTCCAAAAATCTTTCTGACATCACAAGAACAAATGAATGCTTGGAACCTCCCAAGAGATGGTAACCAACTGGAGGATTAGAACATTCAAAAGATAGAAACCAAGTAGATGGCTAGAAGAGAAAAGAATCTACGGGATTTTCTCTAACAACATAGAATATCTCCTAGAGAATAAGAGATATGTTGTAAGATCAACTTTCTTGTATATGTTTCCTAAGTATATAATTTATATAGGCATAAAAAGTGAAGAAAATAAATTCTTCCCATCCCCATGAGTCCCAATACCCCTCTCCTACCCCAAGAATTGTTGGGAGAATTCACAACTTCCCTATGCAGCCTTGAAGCTATAGTGTCCTCACAAGAAACTTTACAAAACCTCTACTTAATGAAATGATTGAATCTCTACAAATTTGCAGATTGAACCTGAGACCACTGCACACATAGACTAGACATTGATCCCTTGCCAATGGAAGTTATTTCACTTAAATTATATACTCGTACTAGGAGAAGAAATGCCCTCAAGAGAGAATAAATTTCCTCTTCACTAGGTGTACATAGATAGACATATGTTCACTCTTGAACCTGGTTCTCTCTGAATATGCAAAACATTGATATGAGACTTTAACCAACTTTAGATAGCTTGATTAGATTTCTAACAAGACAAAGAATACAAGAATTGAGCGACATATGACTAATGAACATTGCAGAACACTCAGAGTGCTCACATAGAATTCCTATGTGTTAGCTATGGCTACCCAAAACCTTGTTAAACTCGCCCAAACAAGCAACTAGGGGGCTAGCTTAGCTCAAGGGCCTACTAACCTGTTTCCAAACTATCTAGGAGCACACACATATGTGGGATCTCTAATTCGAAGTTGAGTGTGTGTAGATATAGATATGAAAAGATTCCCTATATGTTAGAACTTACTTTTCCTAGATTATAGGATATTACACAGACCTAAGTGTGCTTCAAATTCTGGTTGTGGAGGGGAGGATTCGAACTCAAATTGGATTTGTGTTTTCTTGTGCTTGAATGCTTTCTTCATGAGGATGGTCCAAATTAGACCAAGGTTGAATCTTTTATTTCAACACTCCCCCTCAAGCTTCAAGCTTCAAGCTTCAATTCTTCATCCTAGCTCCAACAATCCAATGACTTTCTTGACCTTTGCTAACCTCATTGAGTCCTAATCTTTGGTGAACATGTCATCATATTAGTCCTTGGTACTTATATGTTGCACTTGAACTTCTTTAGCTAGAACCTTCTCTCTGATGTAATGATAGTGTACCTCTATGTGTTTGCTTCTAGCATGAAACATGGGAATTGTAGATAGGTACACACTACTCATATTGTCACACATGATTGGGCATTGATTAACCTCCAAGTTCAACTCAAAAATTTGCTTCTTGAGCCACATAAGATCACAAGTCACTTGAGCTAATTCCCTATATTCACCTTCAATAGATAAGAGGGCAACTGTGGGTTGCTTCTTTGCCATCCAAGAGATTACTTTCTTGCCAAGCATCACTGCATATCAAGTTGTGCTTCTTCTATCCTCTTTGGATCCAACCCAATAAGCATTTGTATAGGATTTTACCTTCAATTCATCTTCAAAAGGATAAACCTGACCTTCATTGAGAGTACCCTTGACATATCTCAGTACTCTCTTTGCTATAAGTAAATGTGGAACTCTAGGTGTGTGCATGAATTGAGAATGCACATGAAATGCATATGCTAGATCCGGTCTAATAATAGTGGCATAGTTTAATGTTCCAACCATAAACCTGTATAGAAGTGAATCTAGTACTTCATTAACTTCCATTGAAGTTAATTTTATATTCACTTCCATAGGATTTCTCAATGGTTAACATCCTCTAAGTCCACACTATTGATATATTTAGGTTGTGATGTGTGTGAATAAGCTAGGACCGTCGAGGCACTTTTTTCCCTCTTTAGGAGTTTTTTTCCCTGGCTTCTATACACACCTATTACCCTATTGGTTAAGTAATCTTTGCACATTCTAGTGGTAATACACTCAGTATTTTGTGTTGTACTCCAAGCTTATTCTTCTTCCTTGTGTTGTTCACGTGCTTCCACAGACCTCAAACTCCAACAATTGGTATCAGAACATGTCGTTGGTTCATTTAGGCATCGTAGATACCCTCCAGTAATAGCCTTAGAATCGCATGAAAATTAGTGAGCATGATCAAGATGATTAGGAGCATATTGGAGCAGATTTGGGCTTGCTAGTACAAGCATCTCAAAGTCCGTTATAGGTTTAGTAGAACTCAACAAGGTAGTTCTGTTCAACTATTTGAGATATAGTCATTTTTCTGCATAAGGGTATTTTAGTCAGTGGCCATGGCTGAAAGCAGTGATGAGTTCTGTATATTGGTTGTTGAGGATAAGTTGGATGCTACCAATTACCCATTATGGGTTTATATGACGTGTAAAGTATGATGGGTCTATATGATGCAAAAAGGATGTGGAACATTGTGTAGGGTGTTGAAAAACATCTTATTACACCTACAAACATAATTGTTGAAGGTGATGCAGACAACATTGAAGATGGTGATATTCTTCAGATTCATGTTTGTGTTGTGGTTCCTACTGCACCTATGGTAGAGATGCTGAGGCACATGCATTGATAGCCCTATCTATCAAACATGTCATTATCACCCACATTCACTTCTACAAAATAGCAAAGGATGCTTCGGATACATTAACCACTTTTTACCAGGCAAGGAATGAGACTTATGTTGCTTACCTTCAAAAATATCCGGAGAGTGAGCATATGAATGAAGGAGATTCCATGGATAGATTTTTGACAAAGATGAAAGATTTGAAGGAACAGTTGGTTTCTACTAATGAAGTCTTGCCTGATAGTTCACTTTTGTAGACTGTTTTGAATGGTCTTCTAGATTCATATCAGAGTTTTGCTTCTACTCTTCGATTGATGATGAAAGGAAATCCAAATGCCTTAACATTTGAGGAGTTCATCTCTGTTCTATTGTAGGAATATCATGTTAAAATAATAAAGAAGCAAGGCTGTATATATTCTGCAAAAAGGATTTTCTTGAAATAGAAGGAAAATACAAAAATGAAAAATGGAAGAATTTACTTCAACAAGTAGTGGAGCCAAAAGGGAATCAATCAAAAGAGAATCAATCCAAAAACTGAAAGGAATGAGAAAAGTGGCTGCTCAAAGGAGTGGAATTATGGAAAAGAGCTCATGAAGTCATCATGAGAGCTCATGGTCACTTGGCTACAAACGAGGCAAGGGAGTACACTCAAATATAGAGGAAAAAGTTGTTGAAGTCCCCTTGTAGGTAGCTCATTTGGTTTCAATCATTTTGTTTTCCATAGTCTCATAGATTATGTCCACCCGCTCACAACTTCTATGTAGCCTAACTGCGAGAGTCATATCTCTCAATCTATGTATCCATTTTTAGAATTTAAATATTCGTGTGAAATCTGACCTTGTGCGCTTCCTCTATTTAAAACAATTTTGCAGATTCAACATGATATGTGAGTTATTACGTTTTTTAGTGAGGCCCAATTTTCAGCCTAACTGAGTGGATATGCAACCTATTTTGAGGCAAAGAGTTGCCAAACCAAAACTACTCCAAATTGAGTGTTTGATAGCTCATTTGAAAGCAGCAAGTGTGTAGTTTGAGAAAACAACCTCAACTTTATTGTATTATTTATTTGATATTAGCTTTCATTCTAAAGTTCAGCTATGGGTAAAAGTCTTGATCTTGAGAATGTCTTCAACACTTTTTGTTATGCATAGGAGAGGAATTCTCCAGCAGTTGGTATCAGAGATCAACAATAAGAGCATTGGAGCTTGAAGAGGAAAAACATTGGAACTGAATTAAAACAATGAAGAAGCTACAAGTCAAGGGGGAGCTTCATAATGTCAAGACATAGCACGACAACATATTGAGGTAAACTTCAAACTTGGAAGTTTTTAATGGTTGATTTAGGATAGCAAGTTGAGAAATTAGATAAAGATAATTTTTAGTCTTTGAGGTATAGAATGACAAATTACCTTAAAGGTGAAGTTTTATGGAGTCTAGTTATTGGAGATGATCCACAACGAGTGGACCTCCAAGATCCCAACATCACTCTAGAACAAAGGAGATGATTTGGAGATTGGTAAGAGAGGAATCAAAGGGTGGGTGATGTTCCTCATTTCACAAGTTATTTCTAACACTATGATTGGTCATGTACAAAGCCTAGAGACAACCAAGGTATTTTGAGAAGCATTGGAGAAGGTGTATGCTACCCCAACAAGGTCTTGAAAGATGCAACTCAAGAACGAGCTCAACAACATGAAGAAAAGCTCAAACCAAAGCATTAGTGAGTATACATTGAAGATAAGGGATCTTTGAAATCAGCTAGCATTAGTTGGATGCAAGATAGAAGAGGAAGATATCATCCAAACAGACCTCAATAGCTTGAGGAGTGAAGAAAAGTGGAAGCCCCTCATCACAAACATTCTTTATAGAGATCCTCTACCAATGTTTGGAGATTATATCAAATCTTGTGGATGAAGAAGCTTCTCAATAAGGAGAAGGCAATAAAGGTAAGGGCACTGATAGCCAAATGTTATATGTAGGTTCAGGTAGAGGAAGGAACTCAAGAGGAGGCTCAAGGGGAAGAGGAAGGAGCTACAATGACACAAATTCCAGCCAAGACAACTTGAATGACAACAAGGATAACTCAAATGACAACACACACGGAAGAGGTCAAGGAAGAAATAGAGGAAGAGGTCGCGGTTCATCCAATCCTCATAAAGGTATAACATGTTATCATTGTGGTAAAGTAGGACATTACACAACTGATTGTTGGCAAAAGAATGGAAGGCTGAATGGAGGAATCCAAAGGAGCCAAAATAAATATGCAAGTATATCAAGTGAAGGATACAGAAAAACCATGATTGCCATGAAGCATGAGTACAAGAGCTCAAGAAGTGATGATAAAAAATGGTTTATAGATTCACGTTGTAGCAATCATATTACATGCCAAGGAGATTTATTCACAAATCTACAAGGTTCAAGTGGAAAAGAATGTGTAGAGACTGGTGATGAGACTCAACACACAATTGAGCATGTTGGAGAAATAAGGCTTGGAGACAAGAAGGTATTGATCGATGTTCTTCATGTTGCTACTATTGCAAAGAATTTGATTTCAATAGGAAAAATGGTAGAGAAAGGATATCATGTTATCTTCAATGAAAAGACTGCTTTATAAAGACTTCAAAAGAAGGATTCAAGGTCGTTGCTCAAGGAAGGAAAGAGGGTAGGATGTTCACTTTGGTCATTCAACAACCACATGGAAAGGTGATGTATATTCAGTTTGGAAACAAGAGGATTGCTAAAATCGATTTGTGGCACAAAAGGTTTGGACATATCAACATTCCCAAGCTCAAGGACATGAGAAAACCCAACATATGAACATTCAATGATGCTGGATTGCATGATTTTTTGAAGCATGCCAACTAGGAAAGCAAGCCCAAAAACCATTCAAGAAAAGACACTATGTGGCAAGGAATGTCCTCCACTTGATACACATAGATGTATGGGGACCATCACAACAACCATCAATTGCTGGCTATAGATATTTTTTCACTTTTATTGATGAGCATTAAAGAGAAGTATGGATGTTCTGCATAAAACAAAAATCAGTTGTGTTCAACTATTGGGCTGAAGCAGCTAGTATGGTTGTTTATTTGATGAATAAGTGCACAGCAGTTGGAATGGATAATTTAACTCCCCACAAGGTTTATTCGGGTAAGAAACCTAACTTTACATATCTCAAAGTTTTTGGATGTGTGTGTTATGTTCACATTCCTCAAGAACTAAGGACAAAGATGGATCCAAAGTTAGAAAAATGTATTCTCATTGGATATTCATCACTGCGAAAAGGATATAGGTGCTACAATCCGTTTACAAAGGAGCTACGAGTCTCATGAGATGTGGTATTTGATGAGCTAAGACCATGGTTTGGAGACAAAGGGAAAGGGAAGATTCTTGAAGAAGATTATGAAGATGATGGAGGTGCTATCCAAGAAGAATTTCAACAAACAAGCACTCAAATGTTAGGTCGAGAAGCTTCTACATCACATGGATAAACCTCAACATGGACACAGAGACTAAGGAGTCATTCCTCATCACCAACATCACGTTATGAAAACATTTGAAGCTGAAAGTGCTGCCCAAAATAGTGATTCAAATGCAAGCAAAGAAGAGTATGAAGAGATTATTACACCAAGGTAAAGTTGAACCGGTTGAAGAAGAAATATTAAAAAGGAAATGAAAGGAGGCCTTCAAGAGCAAGGTACCCGATTCAAAGGCTGAGCTATGATATTTTTATTGCAAAGCATTTTGCATATATGACATAGGTGGTCAAAGACAAAGAACTAGATGTATATGAAGTATGTATACAAAAATAATGGCAAAAGGCTATGCAAAGAGAGATAAAAGCTTTCAAGGAAAATCACACATGGGAGCTAGTTCCAAAGGTTGAAGATATGAAGATTGTTCCAAACAAACGGGTATTCAAAATAAAGAGAAATGTTGATGGTTCTCCAGCTAGGCATAAAGCTAGACTAGTAGCAAAAGGATTCAAGTAGACTCGCGGCATCGACTATGAACAAACTTTTATTCAGGTTGCAAATATGGGAACAATTAGAACCTTCATTGTAGTGAGTGCAGCAAGGACACCGCCATTGTACCAACTTGACATAAAAAATGTTTTTCTCAATGGTGAACTTCAAGAAGAGGTATACATGAGTGAACCGATTGGATTTGAAGATAAAAGGCATATAGATTTTGTTTGCAGATTGAAGAAAGCTTTGTATGGGCTGAAGCAAGCACCATGTGCTTGGAAGCAAAGATTGGTTGAGTACCTCAAAAGGTGTGGGTATAGTCCAAGTAGTGCAGATCCTTTTCTCTACATGAAGAAAGAAGAAGGCAAGCATGTATACATCTGCATATATGTTGATCATCTCATCATAATAGGAAGTAATGTTATAGCAAAACAAGAGATAAAAAGAAAACTCAATAACGAGATTAAAATTTCAGATCTTGGTGAGTTGAAATATTTTTTTGGCATTGAGGTAGTCTATGGGAAAGATGGCATCTACTTGATGCAAATAAATTACCTATTGGATGTTCTTATTAGACTAGGAATGAGTGAATGCAAATCACTCACTAAACCTAGACACAAATGTGAAGCTATGCTCAAATGATGGAGAGAAGTTACATGATGTAACTACATAAAAGAGTAGCTATGATCAAAAGCTAGATTTGTGTTATATTATTGGATTTCTTTCTCAATTTATGCAAACTCCAACAAGTGAACATTTAAATTCAGCCAAAGGTGTGCTAAGATATGTAAAGCACATAGTCAATCAGCCTTGTTTTATAGATATCATGAAGAATTATAGGTGAAGGGCTTTACTAATGTTGATTGGGCTGGTCCAAAAGAAGATAGAAGATCCATTTCAGGTTATGTATTCATGATAGGCAAAAAACCTACCACATGGAGCTCGAAGAAGCAACGTAATGTCGCACTATCATCTATAGAAGTTGAATATAGAGGATTAGCCTTTGCAACTTGTGAAGCTATGTGGCTTAAGAAGCTCTTGGCTGATCTTGATGTGCAAGTAGATACCATTCCAATTTATGGTGACAACATGTAAAACATTCACTTGACAAACAATCAAATGTTTGTGAAGTGTGCACGTTGAAAAAGGCATTATATGGTTTAAAACAAGCGTGCAGATTGAAAAAGGAATTATATGGTTTGAAACAAGCACCATGTGCTTGGTATGAAAAAATACATGCCTACCTAATTGCACATGGTTTTGAGAACACTCCAACCGAGAGCACCTTATATGTTAAGCATGTTACTGATGTGCTTCTGATCATTGTTGTCTATGTTGATGACATACATTGCACTGGTCCTCTTGATAAGCATATTGCTGATTTGCATGCCTCATTTTAAATGTCATATTTAAGGCATTTGCATCATTATTTGGGCATTCAGCTTATGCAAGTTGATGGCAGAATAGCTTTGTGTCAAACCAAATATATTGACACATTATTGTAGTGTTTTGGCCTGGAAGACTGCAAACCTATTGCCACTCCTATGGAGACATGTTTACTATTGAGTATTCATGCTGTTGGGGATGCATTTGATGTTGTTCTCTATCAGCACCATGTTGGATGCTTGATTTAATTATGCATTACTCTGCTAGATGTTCAGTTTGCTATCTGACAGATGAGCAGGTTGATGCATTGCTTAGGTGTGAAGCATTGGCTCGTAGTTAAGCGCATCTTTTGCTACTCAAGTGGTACCCGACTACTTAGATTGGTCCATCCCAAGGGGGATCATTACCACTAGATTTACATGCTTTTCGTGACTCTGAGTTGGCTAGTTCCTATAAACTGGTGTGACCATTAGTGGCATTTGCTTCATGCTTGGTAGCTCATGTATATCTTGATTGAGCAAGAAGCAACCTACGATGGCAACTTTTTAGTCTTTACATTTTCATGTGATGATGCAGATCATTCCATTCTCGATGTAGATTTACATGATGCACTTGTTGATGAAAGGCAAAAACTATGCAAAAATGGATGATGCGAACTTTGTGCGATAGCAAATTGGATGCACCTCTATCATATCATACTTGTTCAAGATCTCATAGTGCCTCTTTCTCATCATATTACTATGCTATCACTGCCTCTAGTCTATGTGATGAGAATGAGACAATTTCATTTGATGAAGCACAAAATTCACGAAAATTGGATGGCTGCAATGCAATCAAAATATGATGCTATCATGAAAAATCCTACTTCTTCTTTGTATGAATTGCCTCTTAGCAAGAAGGACATTAGCATTAAGTGGGTATACAAGCTGAAGTGTAAACCTAATGGGACAGTTGACAGGTATAAGGCTAGGCTTGTTGCAAAGGGTTATGCTCAAGAAAGAGGCATTGTTTTTACAAGACCTTTGCTCCTACATGTCGAATGACTAGTATTGTAGCATCTATGCACTTGCAGATCATCATGGTTGGAATGTACATTAGGTAGGCATTAAAACTGCATTTGTGAATGGTGAGTTGCATGAAGAAGTGTATGTTTTTTAGCCCCATGGCTTTGTGCAGAAATGGAATAAAAACCACGTGTGTAGGTTGAAAAAATCATTATATGGTTTGAAAGAAGCACCAAGTGCTTGGTATGAAAAAATACATGCCTACCTGATTGCACATGGTTTTGAGATCAGTCCAACTGAGAGCACCTTATATGTTAAGTGTGCAAATGATGTGCTTTTGATCATTGTTGTCTATATTGATGACATGCTACTCACTAGTGCTCATGAACAACATATTGATACTTTTAAGGACGATTTGCATGCCTCATTTGAGATGTCAGATTTGGGGTATTTGGATCAATATTTGGGCATTTAGTTTTTGCAAAATGATGGCAAAATAGGTATGTGTCAAACAATACAGAATGACACATTATTGTAGCATTTTGGCCTTGAAGATTTTAAATCTATTGCCACTGCTATGGAGAAAGGTTTACGATTGAGCCTTCGTGATGCTAGAGATGCATGTGATGATATTCTCTCTTAGCTGTTAAAAGTCAAGCTTCAAGCTAAAAATTCGTGGGGAATCTTTTATGGACATGTGGAGCAATCAAAGGAAGCCAAAAGCCACGAGATTCCATCAAGAAAAGTCACTCAACCACTCCCCAAGTCATCTCAACTAATTCCTCCAAGTTAGGAGGCTGATTTGGAAAGGTAGTTCCTAGATTTTAGGGGCACACCTCTCACTATAAAAGGAGCATGTATCCCGACTTCTTTTGGGCCATCTTCTTGGAGTTTTAGCTCATGTAAAGTGAGCACTAAGTGCTGGAGTTGTGATAAGCAAGCCCCTTGCTTAAGCAACCCCCTTGCTTGCTTGTTTGTTTTCTTTTAGTAGGCATATCTATGTGTGTGCACAGGCAGTGTTGCAACTCTCTACCCCTGCGTTGTTAGCATTGGTTCTCCCTCATATGGTATCCATTTGATGTAAATTTTGTCTCATTGGATAGCTATAAGAGTCTATTTTATGCTTACCATTTCTCTGGAGCATTCTCTGAGTAAGCTGGGAGCAACATTCATTTTAGTGAAGTTGTGTGATTGATATCTCTCTCTTTGTGTAGGCTCTGTTGGAAATATTTTGCTCTCTGTTGTAAGGGCTGGTTCTCCTTCTCTATGTATCCATTTGCTATGATTTTGGTGTCATTGGGTAGCTATTAGAGTGCGCTAAAGTTGACTCAAGTTTGAGATTCATTCTCTGTATAATCTCTGAGAAAAGTTTGCTGGAGTGAAGTGAGGTCTCTGCTTGACTAGCAGTTGTGAGCATTCAACTAGCTCATGTTGTAGACATTGTTTCTCTTTGTGTAAGCATCCATTTCAAGTGAAATTTGTTTTGTTGGAAAGCCCTTGGTGTCTACTACAGGTCTACAAAAGCTCACTGGAGTTCTCTGCATAAGCTCTGAGTAAGAGCATTTTTGGTGTGCAGAGGTCAAAGAAGGATACCTGTGGAGGTCATTCGCGCTTCATCGTTGCTTAGGGGTTGAGATAATTCCCCCATCAGTGGTATCAGAGCATTTGGGCATCTTGGAGGTATCACATACAAGCAAGAAGACCTCGTGGAGTTGGTGGTTGAAGAGTTGCATCAACAAAATCTTCTTGGAGGTAGCTCACATCAAGGGGGAGCTATTCTACTCAAATTTGCAAGAGCACAAGGTGTCCATCTAAGGAAAGCTTTGGATTGAGGTAACCTCAGAGCCTCATTTTCATTTTACACACATTGGAGCATTAGCCAAGGGCTAGGTCAAGTATCAAAGACTAGATATGGGAGACTTCAACACTCAAATTGAAAAGCTAGACAAAGGTAACTATCAACCATGGAGATTTAGGGTCTCCAACTATCTTATGGGCAAGGGCCTTTGGGGGTTGATTAGTGGAAGTGAACCAAGACCTAGGTTGGATGAGAATCCAACCAATGACTAGAGAAGGGCCTTTAGGGAATGGAATGAAAGAGACAAGAGGGTTATCTTTATTCTTTCCCAACACATTAGCAATAGCATGATCGGCCATATCCAAGACCTGGATTCAAGCATGAAGGTATGGGAGACACTTGAAAGGCTTTATTCAACAAGCACCAAAGCAAGGAAGATCCAACTCAAGAATGAGCTCAACAACCTTAGGAAGAGCTCAGGGAGTAGCATAAATGACTACATACTTAAGGTCAAGGAGTTATCAGATGCATTGGGATCCATTGGAAGCCACGTAGACGATGACGATCTTGTGGCTTATACTCTCAATGGTTTGAGAGATGATGAGAAGTGGAAACCCTTTACCACTTCAGTTTATGTAAGGGATAATCTTCCCGATTTTGAGCAATTGGTTGCTCTCATGGTCACCGAAGAAATGAACATAGGTGGAAGTTCAACTAAAAGCAAAGATGCACAAGTTTTCTATGCAGGTAATCAAAGGGGCAAAGGAAGACAAGGACAAGGAAGGGGCAAAGGAAGGTTTGGAGGAAGGCAAGGCCACTCAAGAAATCAAGGACATGACCAAGGCACCTCATCACAAAGAGGGAGAGGAAGATCAAGAGGAAGAGGAGGACGACATCAACAAAACAGGAATCAAGATGGCGAAGGATGTTACATATGTGGCAAGTTTGGCCACTATGCTAGAGATTGCTACCAAGGAGGAAACCAAAGGAGCTATAATCAAGGTTCTTCATACAAAGGCCAAGGTAATTATGCTTCTACAAGTTCAGAAAATGACAATCTCTTGATGATGCACATGAATGGGAATTCAAGCAAAGTAGATAACACTTGGTATATTGATAGTGGATGTAGCAACCATATGAGTTGCAATGCTTCTTGGTTTACTAATCTACATGTTCCCAAAGGTAAAGGACATGTAGAAACAGGTGATGATACAGCCCATGAGATCTCCCATGTTGGAGATGTAGCTTTGGATGACAAGGAGGAAGGAAGATGTCTCAAGGATGTCTTGCATGTACCTACCATCACAAAGAACTTGGTGTCCGTTGGGCAAATGGTTGAAAGAGGCTATCAAGTAAGGTTCAACAAAGGTGGATGCTTTGTGGAGAACCCTAAGCAAGGTTACAAGGTCATAGCAAGAGGAAAGAAGCAAGGGAGACTCTTCACTTTGGAGGTAAATTCTCATTCTACTCAACATGTCTACTTCACATATGGAAACAAGAGGATTTCGGAGTTGGACTTGTGGCACAAGAGGATAGGTCACATCAACATACAAAGAATGAAGGAAATGCAATTCAAGAGGCTAGTTGAAGGTCTTCCCAACTTCCAAGGACAAGGTATGAAGCATTTATGTGAATCTTGTCAACTAGGGAAGCAAGCGAGACTTCCATTCAAGAAGAGTGGCTACATAAGCCAACATCCATTGGAGTTGATACATACAGATGTGTGGGGGCCAACGAAAGAGCAATCCATTGGAGGTAACAAGTACTTTGTCACTTTTATAGATGATTGCACAAGGATGGTTTGGGTTTATTTCATCAAAAACAAATCAGATGTGTTTACATGTTTCAAAGCATTCAAGGCAATGGTAGAGAAGGAAACAGGTACATATATCAAGAAGCTAAGGTCCGATGGAGGGGGAGAATATTTCTCAAATGAGTTTTCTGATTTTTTAATGGACCAAGGCATCAAGAGGCAAGTAACATGCAGGTACACACCCCAACAAAATGGAGTAGCAGAGAGAAAGAATAGATACATTGCCGAGATCGCTAGAGCAATGCTTAATGAGATGAATGTACCTAACATGTTTTGGAGTGATGCAGCAAATACCGCCGTGTATCTAATAATAGGGCTCCTACCTTAGGGATCCATGGCTTGACACCATATCAAGCCTATTATGGTAAGAAACCTGATCTTTCCCACTTGAAGATATTTGGATGTACTTGTTATGTACATGTGCCAAGTGAATTGAGGCACAAGCTACAACCAAAGGTAGAAAAGTGTGTGTTTCTAGGATATTCAAATGATCATAAAGGTTACAGGTGCTTCAACCCAAACACAAAGGACTTGAGGATATCAAGGGATGTAGCATTTGATGAGCTACTCCCTTGGTATAAGAAGTATGATTGTATGCAGGACTATGAAGAAGAAAAGCATGGACATGATGAAGAACAAATCGACCTAGAGCTAAGCGGCCCAAGGTGTTCCATCAATGAAGATAGTTCAAGCATGAACTCACCATGGAGGGGGAGATCTTCATCAAGCTATGAAACACAATCAATCAACAAAGGCAAAGCAACATTGGTGGAGTTGGATGAAGAAGGTAATGAAGTTGAAGATGATGAAGGACACATGATGGAGAAAGAAGCCACGTCAAAGAAAGAGATCAAGTTCCCAAGGCAAAGGAGGTTTATTCCTCCAAAAGGTGAAGAAAGGAAGTCTTCTAGAGTTAAGTATCCAACTCAAAGGTTTACTTATGATTCATACATGGCAACACATTATGCATATATGAACAAAGTAGTAGAAGATCATGAGCCCGATTGCTATGAAGATGCAAGCAGGTACACCGAATGGAAAGAGGCAATGCAAGAAGAGATCAACGCACTTGAGGAAAATCAAACATGGACTCTAGTGCCCAAGAAGGAGAACATGAAGGTAATAGGTAATAAGTGGGTGTATAAAGTAAAGAGGAATTCAGATGGATCTATTTCTAGGTTCAAAGCAAGATTGGTGGCCAAGGGTTTTGCACAAACCTATGGAGTGGACTTTGAAGAGACATTCAGCCCCGTGGCAAAGATGAGCACCATTAGGACACTCATTGCAATGGCTGCTAGCAAAGGATGGAAGCTCTTCCAATTGGATATCAAGAATGCCTTTCTCAATGGAGACTTGGAAGAAGAGGTATACATGGAGCAACCACTAGGTTTTGTTCATAAAGAGTTTCCACATCATGTTTGTAGGTTGAAGAAGGCACTTTATGGCCTAAAGCAAGCTCCAAGGGCTTGGAACCAAAGATTGGTGGACTATTTGATCAAATGTGGTTACAATCAATGCAAGGCGGATCCATCTCTCTTCATCAAACAAAGAGGAGAACTTGTGGTCTACATGTGTGTGTATGTGGATGATCTTATCATTACAGGTAATGATACAAAGGGCATTGAGGAGATCAAGGCAAAGCTTGGAAAGGAGTTTAGGATCTCTGATCTTGGAGATCTTAGGTATTTTCTTGGCATTGAAGTTGTATACAAAGAAGAAGGTATTATGCTCATACAAAGGAAGTATATTCTAGACCTACTTGAGAGGTTTGGGATGCTACATTGCAAGCCTATTTCAAATCCCATGGAAGTTAATGTAAAGCTAAGCTCCATTGATGGAGAGCCATTAGAGGATGTAACTTTGTATCGATCTATTGTAGGCTCTTTCAATTATGCCACAATAACCAGGCCCGACATAGCATATGGCGTTGGAGTGTTATCACAATCTATGCATAGTCCAAGGACTACACACTTGCAAGCTGCAAGAAGAATGTTGCGATATCTCAAAGCCACTATAAATGAAGGATTGTTCTACTCATTTGATGATGATATGCAGGTCAAAGCTTATTCCGATGCCGATTGGGCCGGTTCGAAGGAAGATAGAAGGAGTACAAGTGGTTACCTAGTCATGCTAGGTAGCAAGATCATCTCATGGATTTCAAAGAAGCAACCCACGGTGGCATTATCTTCCACCGAGGCTGAGTATAGAGCTTTGGCTCAAGTCACATGTGAGCTAATGTGGATTAAGAAGTTATTTATGGAGCTTAATTTGCAGGTTGACACATATCCAATTTTTTGTGACAACATGAGTAGCATTCATCTAGCATCGAACCCTGTCTATCATGCTAGAACCAAGCATATTGAAGTGCACTATCACTTCATAAGGGAAAAGGTGATATCCAAGGAAGTTTCAGTACATCATATTGGTACCAAGGACCAAGTTGCGGACGTGTTTACAAAGGCTTTGGATGGGATGAAGATTTCAAAATTCAAGCAATGCATCAACATGAAGGAGCTTGGATGAGGATGAAGAATTGAAGCTTGAGGGGGAGTGTTAAAAGTCAAGCTTCAAGCTAAAAATTCGTGGGGAATCTTTTATGGACATGTGGAGCAATCAAAGGAAGCCAAAAGCCACGAGATTCCATCAAGAAAAGTCACTCAACCACTCCCCAAGTCATCTCAACTAATTCCTCCAAGTTAGGAGGCTGATTTGGAAAGGTAGTTCCTAGATTTTAGGGGCACACCTCTCACTATAAAAGGAGCATGTATCCCGACTTCTTTTGGGCCATCTTCTTGGAGTTTTAGCTCATGTAAAGTGAGCACTAAGTGCTGGAGTTGTGATAAGCAAGCCCCTTGCTTAAGCAACCCCCTTGCTTGCTTGTTTGTTTTCTTTTAGTAGGCATATCTATGTGTGTGCGCAGGCAGTGTTGCAACTCTCTACCCCTGAGTTGTTAGCATTGGTTCTCCCTCATATGGTATCCATTTGATGTAATTCTTGTCTCATTGGATAGATATAAGAGTCTATTTTATGCTTACCAATTCTCTGGAGCATTCTCTGAGTAAGCTGGGAGCAACATTCATTTTAGTGAAGTTGTGTGATTGATATCTCTCTCTTTGTGTAGGCTCTGTTGGAAATATTTTGCTCTCTGTTGTAAGGGCTGGTTCTCCTTCTCTATGTATCCATTTGCTATGATTTTGGTGTCATTGGGTAGCTATTAGAGTGCTCTAAAGTTGACTCAAGTTTGAGATTCATTCTCTGTATAATCTGTGAGAAACGTTTGCTGGAGTGAAGTGAGGTCTCTGCTTGACTAGCAGTTGTGAGCATTCAACTAGCTCATGTTGTAGACATTGTTTCTCTTTGTGTAAGCATCCATTTCAAGTGAAATTTGTTTTGTTGGAAAGCCTTTGGTGTCTACTACAGGTCTACAAAAGCTCACTGGAGTTCTCTGCATAAGCTGTGAGTAAGAGGATTTTTGGTGTGCAGAGGTCAAAGAAGGATACCTGTGGAGGTCATTCGCGCTTCATCGTTGCTTAGGGGTTGAGATACTTCCCCCATCATTAGCAAGCTACTAGATGCTTGATTTATGCATTAGTTGCTCAGATATTCAGTTTTCTATCTCATAGATGAGAAGGTTTATGCATTGCCCAAGTGCCAAGCATTGGCAGTCAGTTAAGCAAATCTTTTGCTACCTAAGTGGTACTTAGATACTTGGACTTTATTATTCTAAGGGGAGATCACTACTGCAAGATTTAGATGCTTTTCTAACTTTGACTGGGTTGGTTGCTATGACACTCATGTGTCCACTAGTGGGTTTTGCTTCATGCCTGGTAGCTCATGTATATCTTGGTTGAGCAAGAAGTAGCCTACCATGGCCACTTCCAGTTGTGAGGCTGAGTATAGGAAGGCTTTCATAGCGACCGTTGAGTGTGTGTGGCTCACATGCATTATGGCTGATTTGGGTGTTAGTCAGTCTTCTGCCAACACCATCTTCACTGACAGTCAAAGGGCATTGGCAGTTGCGAGGAACCTTGTGTTCCATGCTTGCACTAATCACATTTAGGTGCACTATCATTATGTTAGGGAGAGGTTGTCTGTTGGAGAGATCAGTTTGGCATATGTGCCCACAAAGGAGAACATTGCAAACCTTTTCACAAAGGTTGTGCCTAGGGAGAAGTTTGAATCTTTTTGCAAAGCTTTTAACTTACTTCCTTTTGTGGATTGATTCCACATAGCTTGCCACTTCCTTATACATGAGTGCTAGATCCTTATTCACCACATCACTCCTAGGGGGGATTTGTTGATATATTTAGGTAGTGATGTGTGTGAACACACTAGGACCATCGGGGCATTTTTTCCATATTTAGGGGTTTCTTTTCCCGTGGCTTGTATACATGCCTATTACCCTAATGGATTACTAATCTTTGTACATTCTGGTGGTATACATTCAGTATTGTGTGTTGTGCTCCAAGCTTCTTCTTCTTCCTTGTGTTGTTTGCATGCTTCCGTAGACCTCAAACTCCAACATGCATGTCCTCAAAGCATCCAAAATTTACTTTCTCTCCATAAGCCAAATTCCATTGTTTTTATATATTACTTCAATACCTAGAAAGTACCTTAGATCTCCAATATTTGAGATCTCAAACTCCTTCTCAAAGTTCCTTTTGATGTCCTTGATACTTCTTCATGATTTTGTGTAATGATTAGGTCATCTATATATACACACAAATAAAGAAATAATTCACCTTCCTTCTTGTAAGACAATAATGGATATGCTTAGCTTTGATTGTATCCACAATTCATTAGATATTGCACAAGTCATTGATTTCAAGCCCTTGGGGCTTGCTTGAGACCATATCATGCTTTCTTGAACCTACAAACATAGACGTCCTTGATTTTATCTTCAAACGCTTTATATCTAGAAATACTTCCATCTCAATGTTTCTTTACTTTATAAACCCACAACTTTTTTCCAATTACCTTCATATCTCTCTTCCTTTGTACAAGATTCCAAGTATTATTTTCTTCCAAAGCTTTGATCTCCTCCTTCATAGATTCTTTCCACTCCTTTCACTACAAGTCTAGCTTTATATCTAGCAATACTTCCATTTCAATGTTTCTTTACTTTATAAACCTACTTGTTTCCAATTACCTTCATATCTTTCTTCCTTTCTACAAGATTCCAAATATTATTTTCTTCCAAAGCTTTGAACTCCTCTTTCATAGCTTCTTTCCACTCCTTGCACATGTAAGCTTCTTCAAAACATTTGGGTTCTTCAATAATCATGATCATATAAGCATCTAGCCATAAATTAATCATATGTAAGTCTTTCAACTAGATACCTTACCCTATCCGATTTCCTATTCCGTTCATTTGGATATTTGATGTCGATCTTTGAGCTCTCCCCCTTCTTCTCATGATGGTATGAGTTGAGCTCAATCCATAGATTTTCATCTTCGTCTATTTCTGTGATTTTGGCTTTGCCTTTTCTTCTTGCATTACTTAATTGACTTGATGTAGGACTGCTTCAATCCCATGATAGTTGAGAACTCGACTCTTTGGGTCCACTAAGAACCATGATCTTTGGTCCTTGTTGGCTTCTTCTCTTCAGCTAAATTATCCTATATAGATACATACACGACATAAGGAAACAATTCATAAAATGTAATATGTCTTGATATTTTTAATTCCTTTGTTATAGGGCTATAACACCTATAACCCTTCTACTCATACATATCCTATAAAGACACACCTTTTTTATATATCATCAATCTTGGTCCTTAATTGATCTGGAATCAACACATATCAAGTACAACCAAAGAATCTCAAACGTGAAACATCTGCCTTAATATTGTACCAAGAAGTGTAGTAGCATGTATACCTAATGCGGGAGCTCAGTTCATGATGTGAATAGATGTGGTTGCTACATGAGCCCAATAGCAATTAGGCATACTCATTTCCTTTATCATTACCCTGAGACATTTTGCAATATAACTATTCATCCTTTCTGGTATACCAATTTTTTGTGGTGTATACTTGCATGTGATTTGTCTTTTGATACCATTAGTTTCAAAGCAATCAGAAAACTCATGAGAGAAGTATTCTCCCCCTCCACTTGACCTAATACACTTGATGTGCTTGTCACATTCTCTTTCAAATATAACCTTAAACTTCTTGAGATAATAAAATATATCAAATTCATGTCTCATGCATTAGAGCCAATTCATCCTTGTCCAATCATGTATGAAAGTCAAAAAATATCTATTACCTCAAATCGAGTTTTCCTTTGTTGGTCCCCCAAAATTTTTATGAATGAGGTGGAGTGGATAGTAGCTCACATAAATATGACGAATTTTGATAGCAATGCACCAAAATGGACGAGAGCTCCATGATGATACCCTCAATGTGGAAAACTTGGATCTAGACCCCACACATCGTATTCCATAGAGAACCTACAAAATACATAGAAAACATAGTACACATAGAAGCTAGATTTCTTGAGTGTTACAAATGTGGCCAAACTTATAGTCCACGGCTAACTAGGCCACTATATGGTTTATTAAAGAACATATACAAAAGTGTCCAATGTCCATTTGGCCTTTCAGATGACCATTAATGGTAACAACCTCTCACTAAAGGCCAATATGTCTTAAGTGTCTATGGGAGAAAAAAAAGAATGATAAAGAATACCTGAGTGTACGTATACAAACTATACCTCCCACCTGATGGGCATGTTACAAAATATACAAGTTACTATGTAAGATCATGCATCTTCTCAAGAATAATGCGCTCAATGACTAAGAAGTCTCTAATGAAGTGATACCACACCTCAATCTGCTTGGTCTTTGCATGATAAACTGGATTCTTAGCCAATGCAATGGCACTTTGACTATCATTGAGAAAATGACGTACATGCTAAGGTAGAACTGTTTCATAAGCAAGATGAGAAAGCCATAGTGCTTCCTTACATGCCTCACTTGTTGCAACATATTGTACTTCTATAGTGGAAACAATTGTACATTCTTGAAGATAAGATCTCCAAGAAATAGCAACTCTAGAAAAATGAAAAAAGCTCCTTTATGTAGACTTATGATTGTCTACACAACCAACATAATGAAAATCCACGTAACCAGTAATGGATGTTTTCCCTCTAACCAAGCAAAGACAATTCTCCATAGTGCCACATAGACATCTTAACATTATCTAAACTAATTCCCAATGCTTCTTGCCCAGATAAGACATATATCTGCTCAGAAGTCCCACTACGAATGCAATGTATGGTCTCATAGCCACCATAGCATACATGAAACTACAAATAGCAAACTGATAGGGAATTTTGTTCATGAATTCCTTTTCCTCATTGGATTTGGGGCAATCATCCTTGCTCAATTTCACATGTGGGTAAAGGTGTATGCAATGCCTCTCTAGCTCGCATATTGTTGACCATTCTTCCCCTATTTCTTGGTCCTCCCATGTTGTTGATTATTTCCTTGCTAAGAATCACAAACATTATATGCATCTCCACTCTGAGTCCCAACCATAGATTTTCTATGAGTCTCCTCACTCAAGAATGCTCCACATATAACATCATAGAACAATTCACCACCAGGTCCACTATTTCTAATAATTGTGCAAAAGATATCCCATGATGATGGCTAGCTACATAACAACAAGATTGCTTTGCTTTCATTATCCATGTCAATTTTTTTGAGCATGTAAATGGGAGAATATAACATCAAACTCATTTAGATGTGTAGCAACACTATTTGTGTCCTTCATGTAGAGGTCTTATAACTTTCTCATTAGATACACTTTATTTGATGTCATTTCTTTTTCATATGTACTCCATAACTTCTTCCAAAGCTCCTCTGCACTTTCACAGTCCAATACTCTAAAGTAAACACTATATTCTAGGTGCAATCAATTGATAGAAATGGCCATTTCATACAGCTCATCCGAATCATCTTCATCCATGTCAATAGGCTTCTTTGAGATTCCATTTACTGGCTTCCATTGCCTCCTCTAAATCAGCACATCTTTAATCTGATTCTTCCATAGAGCAAAGTTTGTGCCATCAAATTTTTGGATCTCAAAATGGTCTTTACCCTTCAAGTTATAGCTCCTCCTCGGAACACTTGCACTAGATCCTGATCCACCAGACATGCCTAAGACGTCTAATGCCATGATGATAGAGAATTGAATAGAATGATAATGGAGATCAAAGAGTCCAAACACCACTAAGGCTCAAAAAGGGATGACCAAGTGTGAGATTTTAGGAAAAATGTAGTTGAGTCTTCCTAAAAAAATGAATTAATGAGCAGTAATGACCAATCAAAAGAATTATGTGAGAATAAATGTGCTCACACCAATAAGTGTATCAAGGAGTAAATTGACCATTGTATAGTTGCAAAACCAAAAAATCTAGAAATGTAAAAGGCTTTATGCAAAAATGTTAACTCTATATCAATGACCAGATTGACGTACATAGGTAGTATCAATAAAAGCATACATAGTATGTATGTGCTCAATATATGCAATACAATGGCATTGAAAAGGATAAATTCAGAGCCCAAATACTAGCTAACAACACCTACAAGTGTCCGTCAACTTTGTTCTTTAGGCTCAAAAAACTTGCATAGACATGTGGTGCCAATCCCACCACAAGTAAAGCCTTTCAAGAAACCTGTAGATTTACTAGTGTGGATGAAAAATAAAGTCCCAAAGGTGAATAATAGGTTTTGAAGAGGTACAAAGAGCAATCTTCTTGACAGTTGTGAACCTATGTAAATAGAACTATGCACAAAAGTACTACAAGGTTGCTCCAAGAATCACCCCAAAAATGCTTTAAAATAGGCTTTGAAATCAAAGAAAGAAGCTTTAAGGGACCAAAAATGTTTAAGGTAATGTTAAACTTAGTCTTTCCCCTTATTCAAACACCACAAGAGTGTAGCTTAATGGCAAGGGATTTCCGATTAAGCAAAGTCTAGGGGGAAGAGTACTAAGATGGGTGACCTCTCGAGAAGTACCATGAACCTCTCTCTTCGTTGATCATTGAGGTCCTTCCTTGTGCGTAACCAATGGCACCAATGGTGAGTTTGGTGAATTGGATGAAAATGTATGCCAAGGTCTATGCTTTGGTCACCACCTTAGTCGTAAGCCTTCGATGGGTGGGTGGGTGCTTGCTTCGCTTGTACAAAAGGAACAAAGCTTTTGCATTCGAATGCTCTGATACCAATGAAGTATTTTGATAGCATATCACCTCAACGGACTCTCCTTCTTGAGAGCTCCACAATGACATCCTCCATGTAGAAACGTTAGATCAAGACACCACACAAAGTACTCCACACAAAGCCCATAGAATACATAGAAAACACAATACATAAAGAGCACGAACATAGATTTTTTGAGTGTTACGAATGAAGTCAAACTTAGAGTTTGTGGTTGACTATGCCACTGTATGATTTACTAAAGACCATATACAAAAGTTTCAAATAGTCGTTTGAACTTTCACGTGGACACTAATGATAACAAATTGTTCATCCTGAATGGTAATCTTGTCTGCTTCCCCAACTGAGAAGCTTCACACAATGTCTTGAGATTCTCATTATAGAGATTAGGTAACCCTAACACTAACCTCTTCTTTTCATTTCCTTCAACCTTTGAGTGTTTATGTGTCCATATCTTTTCTCCCATAGATCCAATTCTATAATTGTATTGTTTTCAAATGTGATGTAAGTTTTTTTTATTGAAGTTAGGCTTCACATCTAAGGTGAACAACATTCCTTCCTTTCTACCTTTGGCTATTAATTTGTACCCTTATTTAGGGTTTTCCACAAAGCATCCATTCTAATTGAACTTGACTTGCAAAACTCTCAACCATTTGTCCCACAATAACTAAGTTCTTTGTGATTATGGGAACGTGAAGCACATCTTTCAAACATTTGGATTTATGAGAACCTTCAAACATTACATCACCTATCTGTGTAATAGCATGAGGAGAATCATCAATCCTCTTGATACGCTTCCAAATTTATCTTCAATATTGATGTATGCTATCTAGCTAGCTATCCAATGAAATCCTTGTAATTTGATATATCCATTTGTATAATGATTTGGTCTTCTTTCTTTCCATACATGTATTAGCAGACAAAATCTTCCAAGAACTTTTGCCCAGGCTTATTTATTTTACCTACCATCTATGTAAATATAAAAAATAGAATATCAAATAAAATTATAATTTTGATTGAAATTAAATCTTTAAACACATATCTAATTCATAAAATCAATAATAAAAATTAAGACTCATAAACAAAATAATATGGATAGATAGTTAGATAAGTAGATTTATAATTAACAAGAAAGTACAATCATCATCTTGAAGTGAACCTATGTAACTAGTAAGAATGTAAGAGTCAAAGAATTGGACATTCAGAATACTTCATATTGTCTCACTAATCTATGTATGATTCTTGTCACATGAGTGTATAAAATTATTGTGATAGTAAGAGTTAGAGAATCACATAATGACACTAATTTCTATACACCTTGTGATCTACACTCTAATTATGCTCACATGAATCTAAGGTATTATTGTGAGAGTAAGACACGAAGAATCAAACAATCAAAATAGTCCCTATGCACTCCGTATATCATTGAGAGAATAGGAATTGAGGTAGTGATTCAAAAAATATGAATAGATCTATTTCTTAGTCCTATACTACTATGAGAGTACGAATCGATGTAGCATGCCAAACAATCACTGTAGTCGTTTATTTTAAATTTGATTCATCAAAGTATACAAATAAGGAATGCTTTCATGAGTTAAACATGTATAGATTATTAAAATACATAAAACCAATCACATAAACAGAAATCATACATATGTAATAGATGCATATGTGAATCATAACATATGCATGACACACAATAGATATAGCAATAAAATAGAAAGTAAATGAAAAATAGAGCAATACGTGAATGATATGGTGAGGAAAGGGATCTATGAGTGGTATGTTAGTAATAAAGCTCTAAGAACTTGTTAGAAAGCACGTGTGGAATAAGGTTTTTGATAGAATGCAAAAACATATATTTCTTTGCTTAGAATAGGTTCTCTATCAGAATATTTTTTTTATGAAAAGTGCCTTCGATAAAAAACTTTTTGATCGAAAGATCTTCCTATCAAAATTGTCTCAATCAAAATGATGTGCATGTCTCATTGCTTATTCGCATTAATTTGGAAATAGTTGAATAAAAGGAATCGAAGATGTTTCACACATCTTCTTTACCTGCCCCAACTCCAACAGACTCTCGCAGGTGGTTGGAAAGAGAATTAGACTTCAAAAACGTCTCAGTTGGCAGCAAGCCCTGCTGGGAGAAGCGATCGGCTGCTCCGCGACTCTCTGGAACGCCATCAGAGGGGAGGTCCTATGGAAAATCTGGCGGGAAAGATGTGCTTTCAACTTCGGTGACTCCCCCAAGGAGTGGTCAATTGAGAAATCGCTGTTCCTCCTTGGCGAAAGGATTGTCAACTGTAAAAAATCCCCCCCCTTTAGGCATCATCAAGTACTCCTTTTGATCGATAACAAGCTTAAACCCAAGTGGGCCCCACACGAGGGTGATGAGAGGGTAATTAACCTTCTTTGTAATGTCATCTAAGCTATGTAAAAGCTTCCCCTGCTTTGTGGGATTTGGGGGGTCCCGTGGGCACTAGTCCCCTTCTCTTGTTCTTTTCTTTATTTAATTCAAGTCCGGGAGAGTAGGCTATTGCCGAACTTCCTTTACATTAAAAAAAAACATATTTGGTATCTTTACATTATTCAATCGAATAAATGCAGCTTAGACTACGAGTACTATGCCAAGAGAAAAACATGTGAAAAAAGAAAGTTTCATAATAGTATATACTTGATTTACAAATGAATGAAAAATAGAACTTTGTTTATTCTTCTTGCGTCCAATGACGTCAAAAAAGATACCTATGTCCATATTAGAGGTCTAAATTGTGAAATAGATTAGCAAAATTATCAAAATGACAGTTTCTAATAAGAAAGTACTGTGATTTATGGGATGTGTAAAATGAATCTTTCTTCTCTGTCAAGTGGCGATCCTTCATATCTTTCTTCTCTGTCACACGTCGATCCTTCAATTTATTGGAAGCTATTGCTTAGTACGGTTACCCAATTATGCTTGGTCCATCTTCTCCCGATACCTTTCCTATCAGCTCAACTTGAATGCACTTGTCTTGAAGTTGAAGAAGATTTATTACTTTCTCCTATCCCTTGTATTCAGCTACTCTTGTGGTGTTTCTTGTATATTGATCATATTAGCAATTATTTCTCTGTGAGAACTGTGGAATGTGGAATTGATCATGGGGAGTATTTTGGTTTTCTGAACAAATGAGACTCCTTCATAGCTTCCTTCAACTCCTCCCTTATGAATTTTGATAATCTAGAAACTGGAGTGTTTGCATTTGTGAAGCTTATGACTTTTTCTTCTATTCTGTTGAGTTCCTCATTCTTGAGAGGCAGTGAGGATTCTATCGTCTCTTGATGTAAGTTTTTTAGGGATATTAATGAGGATTCTATCGTCTCTTGATGTAAGTTTTTTTAGGGATATTAAGACATTAAGATATTGTTCATATTCCATTATCTTAATGTCACGGCATGGCATATTCCATTACGTTCCTTTCGTCTGGAACTTGGAATTCAATAAAATAATACATCTTGAGGTCTTTTCCATGTAGCGTAATCGAGTAGTCTTTAATTACACTCGAGAACTCGAACATCAAACGTGAGCATGGTCGATTAAATGTTGTGGAGCATGCGTGATGGTGGTCCGTGGATGGGAATCACGTCCATGTTGAGGAAATGACGTGACAACATTTCTACTCCACCGTGCAAAGATTAGACATTCAATAATTGCGCAGAGTATGATGATTTGCGTGTTGTAGATGTAAAGTAGTCACTCTTAGTCAGCCTAACCACACGGAATAGGTGACAATGCTCGCATATAATCTACAAATAATGTAGAGAGAGATAGAAAGAGAGAGAAAAAATGTAGAGAGAGAGATGTGTGACGCGGTCTGTCACATGAAGCGACGAAGTGAGTTGTTTACAGAATTATTGATTATGCTCTTGCAAAGTGTAAAGTGTTTCACATGAATCACTCGTTCTGTCCGAAAGTCTTTTAAGGTATGTCTTTTCTTTATTTTCTTACATAAGAAAACGAAATCGATACAATAAGATAAGAGAGAGGTACAAAGAAGGCTGATAACTTTAATATATGTTTTCTTATAAAAAAAAAGGCAACGATCCTTCAAGATTGAAGCGTTAAGATTGGACCAACGGTAACATATTGGATAACATAAAGATTTTTAACAAAAACCTTGATTTACATATCTAGCTTAATAGAAGATGGTGTCTCAATTGGCCATGCACGAGATGGCACTTTAAGAACATGGACCTCAAAATCTATAGGGCCCCTCAAGATTGTGAGCATTGCCCTTGTGGTAGAGAAGACATCGATCACCTGAGAAGACATCGATCACCTCTAAGTTCTTCTCCTACCCTAGGAGTCATTCCATTTGGCATGCTATTGCAAGGATGCTAAGGTTATAGATTCAAATCAACTAGGAGCATTTGGCATGCTATTGCAAGGATGCTAAGGTTATAGATTCAAATCAACTAGGAGCAAGTGTTACTTGGAGACGCAATTCCCTAACCTTTTGCCTTATGGAATTCCATTAGAGCCGAAGCATAGTTTAAGATATGGAAAGAAAGATATGCAACAAACATTGACAAAACTCCGAAAGAATGGTCTATTGAGAAGTCACTTGGTCTTCTTGGCAGAAAGATACATAGGTGTAAAAAGTCCTCTCCCTTCAAACACCATAATATTTCCTTCTTTCATGTAAATCTCTATTGCAAACATCTAATGAGTTGTGATTAATGTTGCAACTCTATAACTATGTACTATGATGTATGGAATTCACATGTTCCATCATCTTAACAGTTGAAGCCTTCTATTCTCATGGTAGTGGTATAATACAGACTTATCTATGAAGTAATACCAAAGTAGGATTTTGAAACTCTTGTTGACCCAAGTTAAGCTTCACACCTTACGACCTACAACCCTCAATGAGGCTATATCATTCGCCTATGATGTAGACAAAGAATTCAAGTCCATAACCAAGTCACTCTATCTACAACAACCATGTTAACGACCACTTTTTGTTAAACCACATCTTCCCATGAAACGTACTTGTAATGCCCCATCTTACCCTAGTTTTCCTCATCCACCGCAATCCAATTACTCAAGTGCACCTGTTGCTTCATCTCTCCAACCTACCAAACCATGTACCCTACAAACTTCAACGATGGATGCCCAATAGAAGCGATCACGAATTACCTGTTGGAATTGTGGTAAACTTGAACATACAAAAAACGAAGTGCAAATTGTGACCTCTTAACATGAAACCTGTTGCAGCTCAATTACATAACATGGAGGCCCATAATGAAGAAATTCCTCCTCTTTGGATAGAGGAATCATTGGAGAAGGGCTTAAGTACCTTGGGTAACGATATCTCTCTTCATTCTCTACTTTATATGCAAGGTACTATAAACAACAAACTTGTTAAAATTTTACATGATGATGGTAGTTCACATGACTTCATTTCACATTTATTAGTACAAGAACTTAAATTGAAAACGTTTCTTTCTTTGTATAAAGTAAAAGCTACATTTCAAGGTAATCGTTATAATGTAACACGAGAAGTGCAAAATGTTACAATTAGCATAGGTCCATATGTTGATTCATGAACATTTTTAATTGCACCTTTGCAATCTTACGATGTTACACTAGGTATGCCTTTTATCATCATTATAACCCACACATTGACTACCATACAAATACCTTTGACTTTGAATTTAAAGGTCAAATTATTACTTTGTCTGCACGACATGATTTCCAACCATTTCCATTGATTAGTCATACTCAAGTAAAATGAGCATTAAGGAAAGGATTCAATTCATGCATTGTTTTTGTCAATGTCATCAATGATTATACTCATACACTTCCTGATGCACATAAACCTTTCATGACTACTTATAAGGATTATTTTATGTCTGAGGGATTACCACCATCTCGAGGATCCTTTGACCATAGCATAGACTTAGTCCCTGGTAGTTCTCCTCCTCATAAAGCACCTTAGAGACATGGCCCACAACAACAAAAGGAAATATAAAACCAAGTAAAAGACCTACTATAGAAAGGACTTATAAGGCTTAGTTCTTCCCCATTTAGAGCACCAGTTCTTTTAGTAGAGAAGAAGAATAAAACTTATCGAATGTGCATTGATTATAGAGCCCTTAACAAGATCACAATAAAGAATAAATACCCTATTCCTCGAATAGATTATCTTTTAGATAAATTACGAGGAGCTCGTGTTTTTAGTAAAATTGATCTAAAATCGGGATACCATCATATTTGTATGACGCAAAGTGATATTTTTAATACTGCATTTAGAACTCAAAAAGGCCATTATGAATTTATGGTAATGCCCTTTGGACTTACTAATGCCTATGCTACATTTTCACGAATGATGAATAACATTTTTCTTGATTAACAAGCTTTTGTTCTTGTATTTTTTGACGATATACTTGTTTACAGTAAGAATGATGGTGAGCATGAGATGCATCTTAGAACACTTTTACATTTACTTCGAGAGAATGCACTTTACGCAAATACTTAAAAGAGCTACTTCGTTCAACGAAAGCTAGAATATCTAGGACATATTATTTCAAGTGAAGGTGTGCATGTGGATCCAAAAAAGATTAAAGTTATAGTAGAATGGCCTACACCACAATCAGTGAATGATGTTCGTTCTTTTCTTGGATTGGCTAGTTTCTATAGGAAGTTTGTTCGAAATTTTTCTTATTTAGAGTTGCCCCTTACCTTGTTATTGGAAAAGAAAATAAAATTTGCATCGGGGCTTACCCAACAACAATCCTTTGAAAAACTCAAACATGCACTTTCACATGCACTTGTTCTACAATTACCTGATTTTTCACAACCCTTTCATGTTGTTACTGATGCTAGTGGTTCAGGGATAGGTGCAGTTTTAGTCCAAAATGATCATCCCCTTGCATTTGAGAGTAGGAAGCTTAAGCCCTCAGAATAGAATTATAGTACATATGATAAAGAATTGTTAGCAGTTGTGCATGCTTTGCAAATTTGAAAACACTATCTTATGGGCTCTGAGGTCTTAATCAAAACTGATCAACAGGCTATTAAGCATTTATTAAGTCAGCCCTTTATCTCTGGATGCCATCTTAAATGGCATCATTCATTCAAAATTTCCAACCCATGATCCAATATCAACCTCCTAAAGCTAATGTTGTAGCTGATACTCTTAGCCGATTTCCTTCACATTCTGTTGTTTTGCATAATATTTCTGCCATCCAAATACATTCTTTTCAAGAAATGGTTTCCACTTATGCATCTGATTTGTATTTTTCACGTGCATGGCATGACTTCAACAATGGAACATTATACATTTCATAATGGTTTTCTTTATTTTCAACATAGATTATGCATAACTCAATCTTTTAAAGATATTTTCATCAGAGAAATGCATGAACCATCTTACATGGGTCATAGAGGCATACAAAGCACCATTTTTGCCTGCAAAGACTTCTTCTTTTGGCCACACATGGAAAAATATATTGCACATTATGTTTCTCAATGCATTGAATGTCAGCATGTAAAACATCATCATGGTAAACCTTTGGATTATTAATGCCACTTCCCATTCCAAATGAACCATGGGAACAGATTCCTATGGATTTGATCACAGGTCTTCCCATCACTTTCTCACATAATGATATGATGGAAAAATGATCTATAAGGGAGGCAAGGATAAATTCCTAATATTTTTGTTAATGAGGACCAAATAGTTCAAAAGCTCTATGAGGCTTGATTCAAGTGTTGAAACATGGACATTTGTGTGTAGACTAAAGAATTCAAAGTATTCTATTTTGTGGTATGTGATGGCCCACCTTATGCATGGATGTTCAAACATAGCACATGTGATACATACCAAAGAGAAAACTATTAATTTGGTGGAGATGAGATGTCTCTCAAGCCAAGGATGATATTTCATGCATTTTCTAAATAAGAGGTAGAGTTTACAAGCCCTATAAGCCCACCTTCCAAAGGATCTCATGCAAAGTACTATAATAAAGTAAGTCTATAATCTAAGGGTTTGACTGGTTCAGACAAATCTGAAATCAGACACCATTTGGTCACTCATGTGTATGGACAAAGATCTCAAGACTAGACTTAAGCATAAGTTCATGTGCTCGCTTAAACAAGTGATCCACTTAGCCTACTCGTTAAGTCTCAAGGTTGTGAAGGTGAAGGTTTTGGGTTCAACCTCCATGGGGAGCATGGGGAGAGAGTTTTTCCCAAGGAGCTCTAGAGCCTTGTAACTCAAGTTAAGGTGAGTTAACTTGAGTCTAGTGAGACTTAACTCGAGTGGCGCGTATACCAACCACTAGTGGAGTCTTGTGGAAGGTACTAAAGGAGTGGTCAAGATCACTCCAACCATTAGTAGACTCTACCGGAAGATATTAAAGGAGTGGAGGACATTGCACATGCACTTTTGGACTTTAGTTACACTACAACATATCGAGGGTATACCGAGGATGCTACCGAGGCAAATGAACGGGCATGATTTCTTCACGACGTCGGTGTCACAGTCGGTATAGGCGTCGAAAAGAAAGCGCCAGTATAAGGGCCGGTATACACGTCAGTATGAGCGTCGGTATGCACGTCAGTATATGCCTCAGTATTATCGACGCTTATACCGGTGCGCATACGGACGCCCGCACTGGGCGTACCGACGCGTATACCGGCATCCATACTGGAGCTACCCACGCATATACCGATGACCTTATCTGCACAAATTTTTTTGCGCAGAATGTGTTGTCTTTTGATACAGCATGATGTTGTCTAGCAAAAGACAATACACTTTGCCCAACTAAGTACATGTGTTATGTACTCTAATGGCAACCAAAACATAAACATATATGAGAAAAAATGATCAATGAATCATGTACAGAAAGTTGTATATTCCATAAATGAAAAATGTACAAAAGTGTGGCAAACCACTTCTATATATGAATCGAATACAAAATGTGACAAAGCACTTCCATATAGGAATCGAATACAGAATTATGGTACATCATTGCCACCGAACACACACACAAAAAACAAAAAATAAATAAATAATAAAAATAAAATAAAAAATAAAAAATAAAAAAATTTAAATAATAAAAAATAATAGTAAATTAAAAAAGAAACAAATTAATAATAAAAAATATAAATATATAAAAATAGAAATTAAATTAAAAGAAAATAAATAATAAATAATAAATAATATAATAATAAATTAAAAAAGAAACAAATTAATATAAAAAAATATAAATATATAAAAATAGAAATTATATTAAAAGAAAATAAATAAAAAATACTAAATAATAAATAATAAATAATAATAAATATAATAATAAATTAAAAAGGAGCAATTTAATAATAAAAAATATAAATATATAAAAATAGAAATTAAATTAAAAGAAAATAAATAATAAATAATAAATAATAAATCATAAATAATAAATAATAAATAATCAATAATAAATCATAAATAATAAATAATAAATAATAAATAATAAGTATACATGCATTCATGTATGCATATGCTTGATGCATATGCATGCTTGTATGCATATGCATGATTGTATGCATATACATGATTGTATGCATATGCATGCATGTATGCATATGTATACATGCATTCATGTATGCATATATATGCATTCATGTATGCATATGCATTCATGTATGCATATGCATGCATGTATGCATATGCATGCATGTATGCATATGCATGCATGTATGCATATGCATGCATGTATGCATATGCATGCATGTATGCATATGCATGCATGTATGCATATGCATGCATTCATGTGTATACATGCATTCATGTATACATATATATGCATTCATGTATGCATATGCATGCATGTATGCATATGCATGCATGTATGCATATGCATGCATGTATGCATATGCATGCATTCATGTGTATACATGCATTCATGTATACATATATATGCATTCATGTATGCATATGCATGCTTGTATATATGCATATGGAATAATGTGTATACATATATATGCATGCATGTAAGCATATGCATGTATGTGTATACATATATATGCATTCATGTATGCATATGCATTCATGTATGCATATGCATGCATGTATGCATATGCATGCATGTATGCATATGCATACATGTATGCATATGCATACATGTATGCATATGCATGCTTGTATATATGCATATGCATGTATGTGTATACATATATATGCATGCATGTATGTGTATGCATATGCATTGTGTATGTGTGTATGCATATGCATTGTGTATGTGTGTAGGCATATGCATGTGTGTATGCATATGCATTGTGTATGTGTACGTGTATGTATATGTATATATCTCTCCCTCTCTCTCTCTCAGTCGAAAACAAAACTAAAGAGAGAAGACATTAGAAAAGCAAAAACATAAAGAAAGAAAAAAGAGTGATATATGTCTCACTTACATTGATGTAATTTTTGAATCAAGGTTGTCAAAATCCACTTGAAGTTCTCCTTCGTCGAATTTCCAAAGATTTGATCCCAAAAATCTCTTGCAAAACTAAAGAGAAGATATTAGAAAAGCAAAAACATAAATAAAGGAAAAAGAGTGTTACAATATGTGCGATCTACTTACCAAAGCTTCAGATCTATAAAAATGGAGGTGTGCTTAGAGAGAGAGAGAGAATTGTTTGAATCAAGGTCGTTTAAATCCACTTGAGGTTCTTCTTCGTCGAATTTCCAAATATTTGATCCCAAAATCTCTTGCAAAACCAAACAGAGAACATATTAGTAAAGCAAAAACATAGAGAAACAAAAAAGAGTGCTACAATATGTGCGATCTACTTACCAAAACTTCAGATCTACAAAGATAGAGGTTTGTTTAGAGAGAGAGAGAGGGAGGGAGAGAGAGGGAGGAAGAGAGAGGGAGAGAGACTGAGAGAGAGGGAGGGAGAGAGAGGGAGGAAGAGAGAGGGAGAGAGACTGAGAGAGAGGGAGGGAGAGAGAGAGACTGAGAGTGAGGGAGGGAGAGAGAGAGAGAGAGAGAGAGAGAAAGGGTGACAAACAGAGATTTGCTGTTGGCACGTGCAAACCCGACAGGAGAAGAGCTGGATTCAAAATGCTCAGAATGACGAATTTTGGTTTCGGGCCCGATTAAAAAGAGAGCGTCGGTATAACCATCGGTATAAGCGTCGATAATTCCAGCAACTTACCGACATTTATACCGACGCTTATACCGACGCATATACCGACGTTGCCTTTTCGAGGCAAAGCGGCTTTCCCAAATCAATCGAGGGTCATACCGACGCTGACAACTGGCCGACAGTATACTGACATTTGTGGTCCTTGTTGATTCAAGCAGCTATATATATAGGCATAAGGCTGGGATGAGGGTCATCACTCTAGCACATGGTGGTCGTAACTCTTAGTTTCTGTACATTATTCTAGCAACATGTTATCTCACATAATGGGTTGATGGATGTACTAAGACAACTACAAAAGTTTTATTTGAGAAATATTTACTAAATTTGGCATCACCCTTGACATAATCATTGATAGAAGTACTCACTTTATCAACAAAGTCATAGAGGCATTATTGAGAGTATTTTTGGTTGTTCACAAAAATATACTTCATATCATCCATACGGTAATGGTTAAGTTGAGAGCTCCAACAAAGGGCTATGTACAATTTTAACCAAATTGGCTAGTTTGGGATACTCAGATTGGGATAAGAAACTACAACATGCCATTTAATGAGCCTATTGTGTGACTAAATGAGAAGATCAACCATTCAATTTGGTATACATGTAATATGCAATCTTGTGCAAAACACATTATCATTTCAACCAAAACCTTTGAATATAACCTAATGCAAGAAATCCACTATTTTAGAAAAAATTGAGCATAAATATCTAATGTAGTTCCACTAGTCTTGTAGAAAAATTTGAGGTGATTCTACTATCAAAACCAAAATTTGTATGGGTGTGCCAACAATGAGCCTTCAGTCACAAGGAGGTTATATGATATAATAATTTGAGTTTGGGGATCAGAAAAGCACAAACATAGCAGGAGGAATAACAAGAGCCTTGGAATACAACAGAACCAAAATTTGAGTTGATTCTACTATCAAAACCAAAATTTGTATGGGTGTGCCAACAATGAGCCTTCGGTCACAAGGAGGTTATATGATATAATAATTTGAGTTTGGGGATCAGAAAAGCCTTGGAATACAACAGACAGTGCATTGCTAAATGAAATCACAAATGATAAGTAGCCAATAGTGTTATTTTTGTATTACAATTAGTGTAACAAAAGCCTCTTAAAGAGGGAGAAAGTGGTCAGATAGTCTTAGATGTATTCACACACATCACTACCAAACTATAATAACATAACAAGTCTAGAGCATGGTGATGGGCTGCCAATTTTCAATTTTGATTGTTTTTCCTTGCTTATGGATCGCCTTTATGGAACCTTCATTTAGACATCTCCAAATAGCACCAAAGTTACTGGCCTCCCTTTTGACCAAGAACATGGGACCCACATGATCTTCATTAGAGACCTAGAAGAACTCATTCATAAGACCCTAAACAACAAGGCTTCTACTGTTGGGAAGAGAATTGATCACATCCTTGATTTTACTAGTGGCCAAAGAACTATGGAATCTACAAGGAATTTTATTTAGAATATTGTTTTTTCTAACTTTGGTGGTAATGGCCACATAGTCACATTTCTGATTAGAAAGTGGATTCACCACCCCCCACAACTCTAAAAGGTGTCTCACAATAAATTAATGGTTCTCTTTCTTCAAAGTGAATTAAGAGCCATTATTATTGATCATTTTGTGGAGAAACCTTTTGATCTATCTTATTTTGAAGTCTACCCATTTATTTGGAAATCTTGATAGCCTTGTTGACCGGTCAAGTCTCTATTTGTGAAGCTCAATGCCCCTATGGAGGTTATCCCAATGAAAGCCAAGAGAGCATTTGAATTCAATGATATCTTGGTGAAGCTTAAGAAGCTCCCATATAACTTTTTCTTTTCCATTAACTAAATGAAATTTCTCATTTCTCCTATTGATAATTGGGAGTTTCCTCTATATTAAAGTCCCCAAAAAGGATCACATCCAAAGGAGGAGATCTAATCAAGTTCTAGGTTTCAATTCTCTCTTGTTTCAAGTTTGAGGCATAGAAAAAAATAATCGAGAAGAGCTACCTTTATATTTCCATCAATTAATGAGCATTTTCACCATATTAAGCTCCCAAAAATGGATCACATATGAAGGAATAGATTCAAGCACGCTCTAGGTTTTGATTCTCTCTTCTTTCAAGTGTTACGTATAGAGCAAAACAATCAAGAACCATAAGATATCGAGGTCGTTCGCTCTTGAATCGCAAAACCATGCCTCCACTTCCCTAGTGATGATGCATGGAGATCCAAATGTCTTGAGAGGAGCTTTATGTTCAACCTTTTCAGGAACGCATCATACTCAATCTTAACCTCATAAAGGACAATGATATCTAGATTCATATTGTTTTCTTTTAGCAATTGACCTAATATAATAATCAGTCGAGAAGGTTTTGAGATCCCTCAAAATTAGGGTTTAATTATTTTCTTTTAGCAATTGACCTAATATAATAATCATTCTAGAGAGGATAATTCTTTGTAGGGTTTAATCTTTGTAATTAGATAATTCTTTCAAAATTAGGGTTTGGGCAAGAGAATTGCCTCAAAAACTTAACTTGTTTGGAATTAGCAAATCTATGTGCAATTCCTAATGAATAGTTAAATCCAACTTGATACATTTTAGTTTGTTGTAAGTACTTCTTAAAAGCAAACTTAAATGGTTAATTCATCTTATACCCAATATTCAAAAATATCTTGTGAGATTGAATAGATTTGCACATAGCTTCTATTTATGATGTTTAATTCAGTTATCGGTTCCAATGGGATAGACTTTGTTGGAGTTAGACATATGTGGAAGCACATGAACAACACAAGGAAGAAGAAGAAGCTTGGAGCACAACACACAATACTGAATGTATTACCACTAGAATGTACAAAAATAAGTATTCCATTATGGCAATAGGCTTATATACACTCGGGGGTAAAAAAACCTCCTAAAGAGGGTAAAAATGCCCTGTTGGTCCAAGAGTGTTCATGCACATCACTAACTAAATATATCAACAAATCCCCCCTAGGAGCGATGCGATGAACACGGAGCTTGCACTCATGTATAAGGAAGTGCCAAGCTATGTGGAACAAATCCACAAAAGGAATTAAGCCCAAAAGCCTTGTTGAAAGCTTCAAACTTCTCCCTAGGTAGAGCCTTCATGAAAAGGTCTACAATGTTCTCCTATGTGGGCACATATGCCAAGTTGATCTCTCCAGCAGAGAACCTCTCCCTAACATAATGATAATGCACCTTAATGTGCTTAGTGCGAGCATGGAACAGAGGGTACCTCGCAATTGCCAATGCACTCTATCCGTCAGTGAAGGTGGTGGTGGTAGAAGACTGACCAACACCCAAATCATCCATAAGGCATCTGAGCCAAACGCACACTCAACAGTCGTTGTGAAACTTGCGCTATAGTCACAAGTAGAAGTGGCCATAGTAAACTACTTCTTGCTCAATCAAGATATACATGAGCTACCAAGCATGAAGCAAAAACCATTGGTTGACACATGAGTGTCATAGCAACTAGCCAAATCACTATAAAAAAAAGCATGCAAATCTGGCGGTAGTGATCCCGCCTTGGGATAAAATAATCCAAGTAGTCGGGTACCACTCAAGTAGCGAAAGATGTGCTTAACCTCCTGCCAATGCTTGACACCTGGGCAATGCATAAACCTCTTCATTTGTGAGACAACAAACTCAATATTTGGACAAGTAATGCATAAGTAAATCAAGCATCCAACAACGTGTTGATGGAGAACAAAATCAAATGCATCTCTAGCATCATGAAGACTCAATCATAAACCTATCTCCATATGAGTGGCAATAGGCTTACAGACTTCAAGACCAAAATGCTGCAATAATGTGTCAATATATTTTGTTTGACACAAAGCCATTCCACCATCAACTTGTATAAACCGAAACCCAAATAGTGATGCAAATAATTCAACTCAGGCATCTCAAATGCGGCATGCAAATCAGCCTTAAAATCAGCAATATGCATGTCATGAGGACTAGTGAGTAGCATGTCATCAACATACACCACAATGATCAGAAGGACATCGTTAGCATGCCTAACATATAAGGTGCTTTCAGTTGGGGTATTCTCAAAACCATGTGCAATCAGATAGGCATGTATCTTTTCATACCAATCACGTGGTTCTTGCTTTAAACCATATAATGCCTTCTTTGACCTACACACTTGGTTTTCATGCCCTTTCTCCACAAAGCTAGGGGGCTGAAAAACAGACACTTCTTCATACAAGTCACCATTCAAAAATCTTTTTTTTATGTCCAACTGATGTACATTCCAACCATGATGAGCTGCAAGTGCACAGATGATGCGAGCAGTAGTCATTTGGTAAGTAGGAGAAAAGGTTTCATCCAAATCAATGCCTCTTTTTGCACAGAACCCTTTGCAACAAGCCTAACCTTATACGTGTCAACTGTTCCATCAGGTTTATGCTTCAGCTTGTACACCCACTTAGTGCCAATGTCTTTCTTGCCAAGACACAAGTCACATAGAGACCATGTACCATTTTTCATGATAACATCATATTCAGATTGCATTGTAGCCATCCAATGTTTAGAATTTTGTGTTTCATCAAACGAAATAGGTTCAGTCTCATTATAGAGACTGGAGGCAGCCATAGAATAGAAATCAGATGCAAGAGAGACACTATGAGAGCCTGACCAAGTATGATATGAAAGAGGTGCATCTAATTTGTTGTCACACAAAATCCACCAACCCTTTTGTCATAGTTTTTGCCTGCTCGATATCAGCTCTCTCATCAACAAGGGCATCATGTAAATCTACATCAGAAATGGAATGATCTGTATTATCACATGAAAGCTGCAAAGGCTGAGAAGTTGCCTCATTAGGGCCACTACCAAACTTTCCACCTCTACAAAGAGGCAGCAAAGTATCATACATGTCTTTGGAGCTAACAGATGTCTCCTTAGTACATGAAAGTAATGGTTGAATAGCATCTTCCACAAAAACAACATCACGACTAATCAGAATGTGTTTAGATTTTGGATGATACAGAGGATCACCTTTACTTCTAGAACTATACCCAACAAAGATACATTTTTATTGCTTTATCATCCAATTTTCTGCGATGTTGTTCAGGCAATAATGCATATGCCAAAGAACCAAAAACACATAGATGAGAAACAGATGGCTTGCAACCATGCCAAGCCTCATATGGATTGATAGACTATAGCACTTTAGTGGGACACCTCTTAAGTACATATGTTGCACACATAATAGCCTCAAGCTAGATGGTATGTGGAAATGTCTGACTCTTGACCATACAGCTCGCCATCTCCATGAGTGGCCTATTCGTCCGTTCAACAACTCCATTTTTTTGAGGTGTATACAACACTGTAAACTGATGTTTTATCCCACATTCAGCCAAAAATGGATTAAAGTTAGATTCATATATTCCCCCCCTCGATGAGAACGGAGAGTGCCCATGTTACATGCTGACAAATTTTCAGCCAAAACCAAAAATTGTTTGAAGCACATAAACACTTCGAACTTTGCTTTGAGTGGATATACCCATGCATGCCTAGAAAAAGCATCAATGAAAGTCACTAAGTAATGATAGTTTTCAAAAGAATGTGTCTGCATACAACCACAGAGATCACTATGTACAAGTTGCAAATTCTGAGTAGCCCGATCTGAACCATCTTTTGGAAAGAAGGAATGCTGCATTTTTCCCAAAATACAGCCTTCAGACACATGTTTTTTGGTGCCTCCCATTTGGGCAAAGAGGACACAATTTTAGATTTTCGCAGGCATAGCAAACTAGCAAAATTCAGATGACCAAAGCATGCATGCCAAAGCTTTGCATTTGACATAGCCTGAGAATCATGTATTGCACATGTTGAATCATTCACAGATCTTTCATAGTCTATGCGCTTATACAACCCACAACATAAAATGCCAGAATTCATAATGAAATTGCCATTTGGCAGATCATGAACTGTACATTTATCATCAACAAATTTCACAACCAAGCTAATCTTGGCTAATGTTGAAACTAATAACAGATTTTTCTTAATTGGTGGCACGAATAAAGCATCTGACAATGTAAAAGAACTACCATCAGTAGTAGTCAGAATGATCTTACCAACTCCCATAACAGGATAAGAGGAGTTGTTGGTGCATGTAATAGTATTCCTTGTAGGGACAGGCTCGAGTGAAGAGAAGAAACTGCGCTACGAGGTAATATGTTTGGTCGCCCCACTATCAAAGTACGAAACATCTAAGTCTACTACAGACATGCACTGCTCATGAGAAGATGGGTCAAAACTGCAAATAGTAGTAAATGCCCATTCTTCATCCTGCACAAGATTAACAAACTCTATTTTTAGTGTAGAGGCCTCTGCAACAACCATTCTTGCCTCTTTCTTCTTTGCCTCTTTAGCAGCCAGTTTTGGACAACTCTTAATGACATGATCATTTGCTTTATAGTACTTCAAAAACAATTTCTGCTTTTCTGATTTCTTCTCATCTTTGTCTTCCTTCTTCAACTGTGCAGCATTTGCAGATTTTTGCTTACTAGTAGAAGAGCTCCATTTTCCTTTGCACTTCTGACTAGCCAGGAAAGCTTGATGTGCAGAATGCATAATAGGCATGTTTTTCCTAGACTGACCTTCCTACAACAAAACAAAAACTAACTCTTCAAATATTAAGGCATTTGGATTGCCTTTCATCATCCAAACAAAGAGTAGAAGCAAAACTCTGATATGAGTCAGGAAGACCATTCAAAACACTCTGCACAAGTGAATTGTGAGGAAGGAAGTCATCTACAGAACTCAATTATTCCTTCAAATCCTTGATCTTTGTTAGAAAACTATCCATAGAATCACCTTCATTCATGTGCTCACTCTCCAACTATTCTTGAAGGTAAGCAACACGAGCCTCATTCCTAGCCTGGTACAATGTGGAAGTGTATGCCATGCATCCTTAGCTCTTCTACAAGAGCGAATGTGAGGAATAATGCCACATTTGATAGACAAAGCTATCGATGCATGTGCCTGAGCATCTCTACCATCGTAACAAATTTGCTAGAGAAGGTGCAACATAAACAGTAGCACGAACAGGAATCTAAAGAATATCACCATCTTCAACACCATCGCATAAGCTTTAGTGCCTATATTTGTAGTACTTGTATTCGCAGGTGTAGGAGGACGTCTTTCAACACCCTGCACAATATTCCATAGTCCTTTTGCGACAATACATGATGCATCATATAAGCGTACAATGGACAATTGGTACCATCCAACTTATCCTCAATAGCCAACATACAAAATACATCACTGCTTTCAGCAATGGTCACTGACTAAAATACCTTGATGGAGAAAAATGACTTTATTTGAAAACATTGAACAGAACTACCCAAACAAGTTCTGCTACACTTGTTGAGATGCTTATATTGGTGAACCGAAATTTTTGTATATATATATTTGGCACAAAAAGACAAAAGAGCCTACACAAGCACTACAATAGTGCATTCGGAGGTGAAAACAAGCCCAGATCATGATTTTGGCACCAGATAGCAAAGTTGTTTTCATCTCTGAAACACCCAGAGTATGTTCACCAAATTTCATGTGATTCTGAGGCTGCAACCAGAGAGGTGTCGACGACGGTGTCTAAACGATTTCATCCTTCGACTTCACATACAAAAAAATTAAAAATTTTACTTCTAGGATAGTTATCTCTAAAACTCTCTCAAATATTTTTTATAAGTTTCTTTTATGTTGATTAATCTCTCTCTAGTACTTGGAGGCAGCAAATCTATGATGTAATCTGATCAGACCTCCTCTTATGACTTCTTATGTTTATGAATATGGGAAAAAGTGTCTAGATACCTATGTCTGTGAAAAATGCTTGAATACATGATTACATGAGACCATCTATATACCCTATCTGTGCATATGTGTATTAGGTTTTACCCTAAGTGTCTAAGTGTGTATGTGGGGTATGGGTATAAACCTATATGTCTATCTATATATATGAGTATTTAAATAATTATGTTTGTGTAATGTGAAGGTGTTTGAGGGTTTAAGTGTGTATATGTACGTATAGGTGTGCATGTGCATGATCATTAACATAAATATGATGTGTGTGAACATTTGATTTAACAAATATATGATTATAGTTAAATAATGTACCTTATATCTTATACATTTAGTTAATATATTTTATATTATACTTTAATTATCTATCATAATAGTGTGTGTATGTAATTATTAAGTTATTTAATTATATTATACCTGAGTATGAGCCTAAATTAAAAGTATTAAAGAGTATTAAAAAATAAAAAACAAATGAACTAGAATTAAAAGAAAAATAAAAACAAAATTAAAATATGCAATTTAATGAGTGGTGTGTATAAGTGTGTATTAATGTGAGGAGTGTGTGAATTTTGTGAATAAAGTATGTGATTAAAGTGTGGGGTGTGTGTGTGTGTTACAATGATGTATATGAGATATGTGATTAAAGTGAGAATTAAAAGTGAGGTGAGTGTAGGTTGTGTGTTAAAAGAGTGGTGTATGTGTGTGTGATAAAGAATGGTGTGTGTGAGTTGTGTGGAAAAAGTGTGAGTGTGTGCATGTATGTATGACTCTCTCTCTCTCTCTCTCTCTATATATATATATATATATATATATATATATATGTGTGTGTGTGTGTGTGTGTATACTTCTATTTTCCTAATGATCTTTTTTAGGTATTGTTTTCTCTACTTTCTTCTCCTTTTCATTCCGCTGCTGCTCATCAAGAGAGAAAGAGAACCTTTGCCTTTTGTTGTGGTGCTGAGAAAGACATGAAGAACTTCATCCTCTCATGGTGGTTATAGGTGCAGAGAGAGAGAGAGAGAGAGAAAGCAAGAAAGAGAGAGAATGCTTCAGGTCTTAGGTCGGGCTGCAAATGATGGAAGAGAGAGACTCTAAGGGATCCTCGCTGACGTGCACATGAGAGAGATCCGATTGAGACAGATACAAGGAGAGAGAAGAGTGCAGAGAGAGAGAGCTAGTAGTAGGTTTGCACGTAGATACAGAGAAGGCATCAAGAGAGAGAGATAAAGATATATAGAGAGAGAGATAGATCGAGAGAGAGAGAGAGAGAGAGAGAGAGTGAGAGAAAGATTGGCAACAGATCTGACCTGACATAGAGTGACGGTGTAGAAGATATATAGTGGAGAGAGAGAGAGAGGGAGAGAGAGAGAGAGAGAGAGAGAGAGAGAGAGAGAGAGAGAGATTAGGAGGGAGAGAGAGAGAAAGAGAGAGAGAAATCAAGAGAGAGAGAGAGAGATCGAGAGAAAGAGAAAGAGAGGGAGAGAGATCGAAAGAGAGAGAGAGAGAGAGAGAGAGAGTAAATGAGGATGCATATGCATATGTGTTAGAATGCATAAGAATTAATAAATGTGTGCATGTGCATGTATGAAATAGATGCATGCATTAGAATTAATGTATATGCATAAATGTATGCATGAGCATATGCATGAGTATAGAGTTAATGTATGCATGAGGATGAATGAGAATGCATGAGCATAAATGAATGTTTGCATGTGCATGTATGAAGTAGATGTATGCATTAGAGTGCATGTGAACATATGCATGTTAGATGTATGTGTGTATGCATGTGAACATATGCATGTTATATGTATGTGTGTATGAAAATGCATGAAGTAGATATGTGTGTATGCATGTGAGTGTATGTTAGCGTGAACATATGAAAGTAGGTTAGCATATTTGAATGTTTGTTAGAATGAGTATGAGAATGTGTTAGCATATGTGAGTGTGTGTTAGCATGCGTGTGAATGTGTGTTAGCATGCATGTGAGAGTAGGTAAGTATGTATGAAAGCATGCATATATATAAGTGTATGCATATAAAAGTACATGTTTGTATGCATAAGGTATAAACATGCATATGAGACGGTGTAGATTGAATGCATAAACATATGATTGTATACATGTTTATGAGCATATATGAATGTATGTACATGTGAGATGAATACATAAATCCATGTGCATTAAGTAAGTTAGCATATGCATGTTGAATGATGTGAACACAGGTATGAGTGAATGAATGAGCATATACATATAGGATAAGAGTTGAAAGTAATAAGTGTCTTTTATGTTTCAGAAAATGTACTTATGTTTTTCCTAATGATTTTTTTCAAAGCATTGATGAGCATTTACAAGCAATTGAGAACGGGAGATTGGAGACGCGCCACTTCTTCCACTTTAATTACATTTAAGCTTATATTTGTATTAGGATTTTGGCGATTTATCCTAGCATTCGTACTTAGAGCTGTATAAGGTTAGTGAAGTAGTTTCCATTCATTAGCATTATCAAGAAGAGAGTTTTAGAATTATTCATTGATCAATTGGCAATTTATATTTGTTTCTGATATCTGTGAGTAATGAATCTACGAATGATTCTATGAGTAATGAATCATTAGGGGAAAAAATGAACCCTGAATGGGCCTTTTAGATTAAGAGGTGATTAGTGATGGACCAATGGGAAGAGGGTGGTGGCCACAGTCTACACCTAGACTAGGCATAGGCTTCCCTTGTTTTGTTGTGGTCAAAAGTGGTATGAATGACTAAAAACCATGAGTTCCTCTACAAAAGTGGTTTGTAGGCCTAGAGTTTCAACCACAACCATTGGATGAACTCAAAGATCCAAAGGCTCATGTTTAATTTCAGAAATAAAGTCGGCATACATTTTGGTCCATTGGATGTGGCAAAGATCCAATGGTGTCTCTTGAATCTAAAGAATAAATGCGTGCTCATCTCTCCTCCGTTGGATGGAACAAAAAAGGAATGGCTAGGATATAATTTTTTGAGTTTTGGGTCATTTCAAATTCCATCCATTGGATGCTTTGTTGATCTAATGGTTGTAGTTCTTTCTTCTTCTCAGGCCATTCGATCATCGCCAAATCCGATGGAGGACATTGAATCCCGCCACGGAACTGTGCCAGCTGTTTTGTCTTTTTATGCCAGTCCACTCACTCTCTCACTTCATTTATTGCTTCCTCTTTTTTCTTTTATTGACAGACACACTCGCTTCAATCGTGACCATCCACGAGGATCGCATCTAACGGACGAGAACGCCCACGACTGTGCACACTTTGAAGGAAATTTTGTCCTCTTGTGACAGACACACAAGGCTCAATCGTAGGCGTCCGTGACATCTTATCCAAGGGACACAAATACTCACGTCTTCATTTCGACTGAGCACAAGTTTTAGAGAAAATATTTTATTGCAAAAACCACTAGTGTTTTTTTTTTGGCCTTAATACTCTTTTTGCTAATCTTCCTAAAAATTAGGAATCCTTACAAGGCCCATGCAAGGTTCATTTTTTCCCCTAATGTCTATGAATGATTCTATCAGTAATGAATCTACATATGAGTCTGTAAGTAATAAGCCTACGAATGAAAATACCATTTCTACATCTTTCATTTTGGATTTTTTATTACCTTAACCTATAAATCATACTACTTGACCTAAGCAGAACGTAGCTAACATAGAATTAGAAGCAAAAAGTTTCATCAAAGATTGCATAACTAGTGAAACTTTACTCTCTCCATCATATAAATATTGTGTATCTAGGTTTCTAGTTGCACAAACTTATCGTCATAGTTTAGACTAGGCCATTCGCACCTAGATAAACACTTCTCACATCACTAAAACATGTCATACATCCTAAAGTATGCTAGAAACACCCTTCTTGTAGTCACAGAGTGAGGCCATAGCAAAGTCAATTCCGATCTACTGTTGGTCTCCATTCACATTCCTCGACATTTGGTGATCCCGATGTGAATCATGACAATTGCGTGTTTAGGATTATTAGGTGTGTTTCAGTATTGATTAAAAAAAATTAACCTTTACATTCTTCTTGTTTGCAGGTGCGTGGAGAAAGGAGCCTAGTCAACCGCAACGATAAGTCGAGACCTTGCTAGCACAGACCCTTTTCCTGGGTCAATGGTTGTTGAAGGTTGTTCCCTAGGGAACTGAGCACCTCCATGGGAAGAGGGGCATTCCAAACGGAGGAGCCTTGCCACTCCCCCCCCCCCCCCAATCGACATACAGGAAGATCACCATTGCACAATCACTTTTAGTTTTGTACTTAGGATTTATTTATTAAATTTTTTTGTACAGAACAACAAATATCATTGTGCACATTAAAGCTTCTGCATGGAACAACTTAAGGTAAAGAGTTTTCAAGTTCTTTCAATTTAGTTTCAACACATATTAGGATGATATCACTTGCACTTTTTGATTGTTAGCATAAGAGAAAAAAACACAAAAGGATTTTTATTACTTGCATAAAAGCATTAAAAGATTTTTTTCTTTGTATATTTGCATCAATTCTACATAGTGCTAGTTTAAATAGATTCAAACGTAAGTAATGGAAATAGAGCAACATACAAACATGGAAAATCTAAATCAAAGTGAAACTAATGCATCTTACACAAATGAATTGCAAGAGCACATTCCAACGAGTGTTATTTACGATGAAGCTTATGTAAATGCATTAACGATGAAAAATGGAAACAATGGGAAGAAAAATTTATCAAAATGGAAAGTAAGACAAACAAAGCTATACAATGCAAATTGAAAGTTATTTCAACTTTACATGATACCATAAATACTATGTCCGAAACTCAATTTAAACTTATGTCGACTTTACATGATACTATAAATACTATGAGAGAAACTCTTCAAGTATTAAGAGTTGACCATAGAACCTACAAAGAAGTAATGGATGCTAGAATTGTAACAATGAACTAGAAATTTGAATTTTTGTCCAAACAAATACAAGAATTAGAACTAGCTAAATGAAAACATTTCGAAAAAGAGGGGAAAGAAATTGAGAGAATAATTTTCTTGTGATTTTTTTCATATCTATAAAATTTTGATTGGAGAAATTTAATGATAAATATTTCCAAATTTTGATGTATATATATATATATATATATATATATATATATATATATGTATATATATATATATGATTTACTACTTGAAGATTTTTCTATGATATTGTTTTCATAAAACATTTTTTCAAATTTTATGAATTTATACCTATTTTTTTATTTGATGCTTGATGATTTTTTATGAAAATTCCCCTAAATATTTTCCACTCTTGATAAATTTACTAAAAATTTATGACAAAGCTTTGCTTTCAAAATATTTGTGTGCAAGTCATTAAAAATACACTATGATTTTTCATATACCAAAGTTATGATGCAAAATATGAAACATATATGATGAATTATATACTTTACTTTTTCGAAAGAAATTATAATAAAATATGTTTGATAATTATGATGAAACCTATGATTTTCTCTTGGTAAGAAAAGGATATATTCATAGTCACTGATGCAAAAATTTGAATTTTTAATTGTCAAAAACTATCATGATGCAAACTATATTTGTGAGAAATTGAATAGGATAATTACAAAACAAATGATGAATAACAATTATGATGCATTATGATTTTCTTTGAACAAGAATATGTTGGAAAATATATGAACAATATGTTTGCAAATTATGATGAAATATATGATTTTCTTTTATAAAAAATATATATGATGATAAATACATTACAAATTCATGATGAAAAGTATGATATGTTTCTCATTATATATATATATATATATATATATATATATATATATATATATATATATATATATATATATATATATACATATATATATATATAACAAAATATGAAGAAAATAACATTTTCTTATGTCAAAAATATGAAAGACAAATATGATGAAAACATATTGAAAATATATTTTTTATGAAACTTATATGACGAAAATATGAAAAATATTATAAATATGTATGAAAAAAAGTTTGAAAGATATGATATGATGATGATACAATGTATGATGAAATATGACTCATGATGTTTTCTTGTAGTTTCTAGTTTTATGATTACCAATAGTAGTTGATGATGATTTGAGCAAACAAATTGAGGATTTTGATGACAAATTTATGATGAACTTGGAGACTGAAGATTGATGATGAAGCCTAAATTCTAAGTGGTATTAATCTATGATTTAAATTACTTATTCCTATTATCTATGCATATCATATGCATTCATGAAAAAATATAATCATATGATCTGGAATTTGTTTTGTCAAATTATGAAGTGATTCTATCCAGCCAAAGTAGGAATACAAAAATTGATCTATGTTTCTAGTTTATGAATTGAGTAGGGATTTGATATGAGCAAAAGGATTTTGTAGTTCATTTCAAATGATGAAATTAATTGTATATATGTATGAGCATATAGATGCACGATTCTTGTCTGTGAGATCCTATGTCTTTCTCCTACATGCATCTAGATCCTCAGCTCGGATTAATGGGTTAAGCCTTTCCCCTTCAAAACAAAAAAAGTTGCGAATGTAAAGAAAAAAAAATATGATGAACGGGAGTTTTATACCTTCTTCCACCCCAAAAAGGTATTTATGAATTTCACCTATATGAGAATGGAAGTTTATACCTTCTTTCATCCCAAAAAGATATTTATGAATTTCACCTATATGAGAACAGAACTTTATACCTTATTTCACCCCATAAAGGTATTTATGAATTTCACCTATATGAGAACGGAAGTTCATACCTTCGTTCACCCCAAAAAGGTATTTATGAATATCACCTACATGAGAAATATGAAGAAAAGCTAGTTGTTGCAAAAACATCTAGTCATTAGAAATTGGGCAAACAAGGTGGATGTTTGGATGAGTAGATCTAGTTGATTCCTTTGACATGTTTGTATGCCTACGTGAGTGTGAACCTAAATTAAAAGTATTAAAGAATTATAAGAAAATAAAAAACAAAGGAACTAGAATTAAAAGAAAAATAAAAAAAAAATTAAAATATGCAAATTAATGATTGGTGTGTATGAGTGTGTCTCAATGTGAGTGTGTGAATTGTGTGAATAAAGTATGTGATTAAAGTGTCGTATGTGTGCATGTGTGTGTCAAAGTATGATGTATATGAGATATGTGATTAAAGTGAGGTGAGTGTGAGTGTGTGTTAAAAGAGTGGTGTATGTGTGTATGCTAAAGAATGTTGTGTGTGGGTTTTGTGGAAAATGTGTGAGTGTGTGCATGTATGTATGAGTATATATATATATATATATATATATATATATATATATATATATATATATATATATATATATATATATATATATATATATATATATATATATATATATATATATATATATATATATATATATATATATATATATATTTATATATGTGTGTGTGTGTGTATGTATGTATGTATGCGTATGTGTGTGTGTTTGTACACTTCTATTTTCCTAATGACTTTTTTTAGGTATTCTTTTCTCTATGTTCTTCTCCTTTTCCTTCCACTATTCCTCATGCAAGAGAGAGAGGAGCTTTCCCTTTTGTTGTAGTGCTGAGAGAGAGATGAAGAACTTCGTTGCCTGATGGTGGTTGTAGGCATAGATAGAGAGAGAGAGAGAGAATGCTTCAGGTCTCAAGTTTGGCTGCAGATGATGCAAGAGAGAGACTCTAAGGATTGTGGCTGATGTGCACATGAGAGATATCCGATTGAGAGAGATATGGGGAGAGCGAAGAGCACAGAGAGAGAGAGAGATAGTAGCAAGATTGCACGCAGATATAGATAAGGTATCGAGAGAAAGAGAGAGAGAGAGAGAGAGAGAGAGAGAGAGAGAGAGAGAGAGAGAGAGAGGGAGAGAGAGAGAGAGAGAGAGAGAGAGATTGGTGGGAGATCTAGCCTGACATAGAGCAATGCTACGCTAGAGATATAGGGAGGGAGAGGAAGAGAGAGAGAGAGAGAGGGAGAGAGAGAGAGAGAGAGAGATAGAGAGAGAGAGAGACTGGCGGTAGATCTAGCTTGACAGAGAGCAATGCTACACAAGAGATATGGGGAGAGAGAGAGAGAGAAAGAGAGAGAGAGAGAGAGAGAGAAAGAGAGAGAGATAGAGAGAGAGAAGAGAGAGAGAAAAAGAGAGAGATAGAGAGATTGAGAGAGACTCCTGACAATAATGGCGATAGCGCACACCCAAGAGAGAAAGAGGGAGAGAGAGATACGTGGTGGCTTACTAGGGCAGAGAAGAAACTGAGAGAGAGAGAGAGAGAGAGAGAAAGATATATATATATATATATATATATATATATATATATATATATATATATATATATATATATATATATATATATATATATATATATATATATATATATATATATATAGAGAGAGAGAGAGAGAGAGAGAGAGAGAGAGGGAGGGAGAGAGAGAAATCAAGAGAGAGAGAGATCAAGAGAGAGAGAGAGAGTAAATGAGGATACATTTGCATATGTGTGAATGCATAAGATATAATGAATGTCTGCATGTGCATGTATGAAATAGATGTATGCATTAGAAGTAATGTATGTGCATAAATGTATGCATGAGTATAGATTTCATGAATGCATGAGGATGAATGAGAATGCATGAGCATAAATGGGTGATTTATCCTAGCATTCATACTTAGATTAGTATAAGGTTATTGAAGTAATTTCCATTCATTTGCATTATTAAGAAGAGAGTTTTAGAATTATTCATTGATCAATTGGCAAATTATATTTGTTTCTGATGTCTGTGAGTAATGAATCAACGAATGAGTCTGGGAGTAATGAATCTATGAATGAGTCTATGAGTAATAAGTCTACGAATGAAAATACCATTTCTACGCCTTTCATTTTTGAGTATTTATTACGTCCACCTCTAAATCATACTACTCAACCTAAGCAGAACGTAGCTAACATAGAATTAGAAGTAGAAGAGTTCATCAAAGATCGCAACACTAGTGAAACTTTAGTCTCTCCATCATATGAATATTGTCTATCTAGGTTTCTACCTGCACAACCTTATGGTCATAGTTTAGATTAGGCCATTAGCACCTAGATAAACACTTCTCACATCACTGAAACACATCATACATGCTAAAGTATGCTAAAAACACCTTGCATGTAGTCACACAGTAAGGCCATAGCAAAGTTAGTTCCGATCTGCCATTGGTCTCCATTCACACCCCTCTACAATGCCCTAGATGAAGCAGGGACCTGCTCTAATACCAAGTATTGGAGTTAGGCATCTGCGGAAGCACACGAGCACCACAAGGAAGAAGAAGAAGCTTGGAGCACAACACATAATACTGAATGTACTACTAGTAGAATGTACAAAGATAAGTAGTCCCTTAAGGCAATAGGAATATATACAAGTCGGGGGGAAAAACCTCCTAAAGGGGGGAAAAAAAGCTCCGACGGTCCTAGAGTGTTTACACACATCACTACCTAAATATATCAACAAACTTGCACCTTACAATAGTCCTAAGTGTGTTCACACAAATCACTATCAAAATATATCAACAAATCCCCCCTAGGAGTGATGTAGTGAACAAGGAGCTAGCACTTATGTATAAGAAAGTGCCAATCTATGTTTAAAGACATCAATTCACAAAAAGAAGTAATTGAAAAAATTTTCAAAAAGCTTCAAATGTCTCCCTAGGTAGAGCCTTTTAAGGCCTATCCAAGAAATTCGGGAATTATTCAAGTCCCATTTATAATATAAGTGATGGTATTAACTTATAATTTCTATGTTATATTCTTCTTACAAAGCTCAAGTCATGAATACATCTTCTTTTTGTTAAAATGTTTTAAGTTTTCAATAGACAAAAAATAATATTAGTTGATGAGCTTATTTAAAAAAACACCAAGGATAATATGAATAAACAAAGAAAAGCATTCAGCCTTGAAGTTTTTTAAAATATGAAGTCTGTTATGATCCAATTCAATAATAATAGGTCAATTATACATTATCTGATATATCAATAAATGCTCATAAAATAAATATCCCAAAATATGATGTTATAAAAATCAATAGCTTGATCTAAATTTAATTGCATAACAAATCTATCCTAATATGAATTTAGAGCTTACAATTTAATATAAACAATAAATATATTCAATTTGGTCCCAAGTCGCTTGTTCCGATGGTTTGGCCTCTTGCCTCTTGAGGCGAGGACGGGGGTTCAACCCCCATCAGCACATGTAAGGGACATGTTTAACATGGAAAGTTGTATCTTGTTTCTGATGTGCCACCATTTGTCCTTCTTCATGATAATTGTGATCACAATTTAACCCAGCTATGTAAACCCCTATTCTTGTGGGATAAGGTGGGTCCCACGAATACTATGCCCTTCCTTATACAGTTGCAATTTCAAAGTTAAAGCCCGGAGGAGTAGGCCTTGGCTGAACCTCGATTAAAAAGAAAAAAGCAACCACATGAATTTAGATCTAATTTAACAATACTTAATAATATGCAATTTGACATACTAATAATTGCTCATTTAGGTGAATGATATGAAAATTATGTAAATACTATGCTGTTTAAAAACATGAAAAGATTGTTTCATATAATTTTATAATAAATCTATCATACTAATTTAGAGCTTTGAAAAACAATCGAATTCAATAATAACTCAAATATATGAAATTCAGGCTACCAATAATTTTTCACTTGGTTGAACAGTCCCAAAAATATGTGGTGTTTAAAAACACCAATAAAATACATGATGTTCAAATATTTAAAAATCATTGATATCATTTCTTAATATATTGTTCAAGTACATAATATGTTTCTCTATCACAAGGTCTATGATTTACAATCGTATTGCATGTATAAGAACGTCTATTCTTTGAGCAAATCCATCCATAAAGCTAAGGAATCATTGTTTTGGATAAAAAGTTTTCCAACTCCTCCGATGATTGCCTCCACAGCTTCGGTAGAATTACATAAGTGCCTTTCATATTCCAAATCACATGATATAATGTATCATAAAAAATAATGGTATTATTCCCATCCAAATCTTGAAAAATTTTCCAAATTGTGTCCAAGTTTTTATGATGCACAAAATTATATCCGATACGGATATCAGTTTTTTGGCATGCACCCTGACCTGCTATAAGATGAAATCTTTGATGGTGTTTTGGAAAACATAATGCAAGTGTTCTTTGAGCTATCAAGACTCTTTCTGTGGTCCAAATCCACACTTCAAAAAGATCCATACAAAAATCCAAGAAATATAATGCATCCTTGCAAACGTAATGCACAATTCTTGTGTTCTCTTCAATAAAATTCATATGTTTTTGCAAAGATTCAAGTAATAGATCACCCCTTTCCTTATCAATTGTCTTGAGCAAAATGCCATTCATTTCCAGTATCAATACCCTTCTTTCATCTCTTGGGAATGAAGAAAATCCTTGCTTTCTTGATGAAGATTCATATATGTGTGAAGAGCAGCAAGACATCAATGCCAACCTTGTGTTTTCTTTGTAGTTTATATGCAAATCAGCATTTTGTTTTGCAAAAAAATTTGAAGTTAATTAGATTTATATAAAAATCAATTAAATTGTTTTACATTCTATATTACTTCATAATTACAGTAATTAAAGATATGTTTGATTAAGCCATTATCATTTCTTATAATATTCAAAACTTATAGTGAATTAAAATTGATAATACATAAGAAAATATAAGAAAATTGATTTAAATGCATGATTTTATATTCATGGGGATTCCAATTTTCTTATATATGTGTGTGTGTGTGTATGCACATATATACACGTACATACATATATATATATATATATATATATATATATATATATATATATATATATATATATATATATATATATATATATATATATATATATATATGTGTGTGTGTGTGTGTGTGTGTGTGTGTGTTTATTTGTGAAGAAAAACAATCTTTCATGAAACAAGGAAACTAACATTAAAAAAATGGGTTATCTTCAAACCAATCAAAAGATCGTGAGAAAAATTTAATAATCCACCTTGCCTCAACATTTTTCTTTATCCTGCAAAAGAAAAATTTTATAGATATTTGATTGTAGATATAAAAAAAACATAAATATTGTATGAAGAATTTCTTTACCTATTAAATTAAGGTATGCCTTTTGTAACCTTTTTATGTATGCTTTTGCTGCAAATCCACTTATGAAACGACTTTGTCGATAGCCCAACCTTGTAGCATACACTATTGCATGATTTTCTCTCATGGTTTTATTTTTGTAGCACATTTGTAACAAATTTAGCTGCTCTTTATTTAAAAGTGGAACACCAAATGTTGAAGCTATTGTTGCTAGATCTCCGTTTTCAATTTCCTTGCAATTCAATGGAACCTCTAGCTTTGTTGATGCTATTGTTGTATGTTCCTTTCCGATTTCCTTGCAATTCAATGGAACATCTAGCTTTTTCTCACTATTATTATGTACTTCAGAGTCATCAAAAGAAGATACTCTCAAGTTATTTGAATGATGATTTGTTTCACTCAAGGTATCATGGTCCAACATAGACGATGAATTCTCCATTGCAAGTTGAAACATAGGAAATATAAGATGTTCTTTGATGATATGTGGTTGTCTGATTCGATTGAGCAAAATATCATCTCTTTGGATGAAGCTCAAAACATAGGATAGAAGATCACTCAGTACTGAATGATCATGTCTTGCTTGATAAGGGGTAATGTCGATGCAATTTTCTATTGGGATAGAACCTTTGAAGAAACTATCATTAATGATAAGTTGATCTGGTTTATATATTTCTTCAATGTGATCCATATAATAATCGTCTTGACTCCACACAATAAAAAAAGAATATCTTTTTTTTTTTATGTTTGTCAATGAATCTCACATTGTTCAAAATATTATTTTTAAATGTGGATGACCAAACACCAACATGAAAGTGTTGAAGAATAGAATCTAAAAATTCAAAACATCTCCGACTTATAAATATTCTTGTCATCAATATTTGAATGATTTTTGACATAATCTTTCTCTGATCTGTTCCATCTTATATCTTGGTTGAACAAAAGGGCATTTAGATCGAGAAGGAGAAAATTGTTCCTTATATGAAGTAGATGATAGATATTCTCTTCATATATCAAACAATGAGGATAATAAATACACAATAACTAAAAAGAATGCTTTAAGATAACTTATTGATAAATAATCAATAAATGAGTTATAATATGAATAAACTAATTATAATATTACACAATATACCTGGTAAAATCCAAAAAGCCCTAGCATGTTGTTTCTACATAACATTAGATAGCTTATCTGATGTTTGAAAAGAGCTTTGCTCATGTAGAGTACTCGTTTCATCCTCGAAATGGCCAATAAGCTTTCCAATACCATCATCACTTATGAAATGTTTATTTTTGTTAACATCTATAATAAAAAGAAATCCAAAAGATATATATGAATAATCAATACAATATGCAGACATATCAATACTTATTTTCTCAATTAATTTCTCTTTATGATAAAAATCTATCTATTAATTTCTCTATCTATCTATTAATTTCTCTTTCTAAACACTTATAATTAATTTCTCTATGCATCTATTTCGTTTTTAAAAACCGCACAGTTCAATATTTGCATCTTAACCAAATTGTATTTAATCAAATGCATCATCATTTTAAAAACAATATGTTTCAGATTTTTTCAAACAAAAGAGTCATAAATCATGCATATCAATTTAAAAATTATAACAGATGAATTTATGCATCATTGACAATAATTTTTAAATTACTCGAATAGACAAGAGATGTCTAATTTTAACTCACAAACATAGGATATTAACAATAAATAAAAAGATTTAAATATAACGATTCACATCACTTTATTCAACAAGCTAATATATTCAAAATAAAATTCTATTGTTCAAGAAATGCAATCGTCACTAACATATAAAGAAAAATATACTTTGAAAATTATGGTATTTATTACATTACATGGAATCATATTTTCTCAAGCTGCTTTTCCTTCTCATACATTTGAAGTACCTGCAATATCTTCATCAAAATTGTAACAATATGTTCATCGGTTTCTATATCATCCTGATTACTTTCTGATTCTTCTCCACTAGTCTGTACAAGTTGAGCTTGCGAAGTTCGGCCCTCTTGCTATGACATGAAAAGCTGAAAACGCTCGAACTTAAGTTGGTATGGCTAGTATGGCTGAAAACTTGGTATGGCTGGAAAAGCTAAAAGGCTCGAACTTAAGTTTGAGCCTCTTTGTTCTTTTGCACATAAGACACAACAATCCTAAACTTGATATGGCTGGAAAAGCTGAGGCTCATATCAG